>JAVKPL010011785.1:0-32500 GCA_032173675.1 Gastrolobium villosum | reverse complement strand
AAGAGAGAGAAAATGTTAATCTAATGGTGATTAGATATGTAGTAAGTTGGTATTAGAAAAATTTGATAGTAAGAATATCCCTTCTCAATTATTATATGTATATACATAAAGGAAATGGTTTTATGTTTGTTATGTTACATGATGTAAGATAACAAATCTAACCACACATTTGAGAAGAGAGAGGAGAGAGAAAAATTAAGGGATGTGATCCACATAAAATTATGTGTATAGGAAGATTATATTACATCACTTAACATAACAAAAATGAATTCCTAAAAAAAATGGGTTAAAAGCGTGAAAACCCCATTGGAAACTGCACCCAAACCACGAGCAATGTTGTTAATAAATATATGACATCTTGGAATTAACTTCAACGATCTTCCACAATGTTCGATAGAAATTAGGGAGCATTTGTACAAAATTCTATTTATAAATTACAATATGTATTTATTGGAATATGTTCCTAACAGAATGTATTTCCAAAAATACATAATTGAATTTGTAAAAATTTATAAATAGAAAGTTTATAAAGATAAAATTTCCAACAAAAATAGTTGCACTTTTGTTTGTTTAGTTTTGAAAATTTATACATCAATGTATTTATTTGAAAAAAATGTTAATCATTTTAAAGGATGTAAAATTATGTCATTTTAAGTGTGAGAAAGAAATAAATCATGAGGGAGAGAGAATGGACAAGAAAAAATAAAGATATGAGTTTCACATCTTTATTAGAGTAAAATGATATAAATTATGTTATAAAAAAAATGATACAAATTATATCATTTAAAAAGATAAACATTTTCTGCTATTTATAATAACCGAATTGGGTAAAAGAATGAAAGTTACAATTTAAAAAGAAGAAAAATTATACTCTTATGTTATATAAGATTCATCTTTCATGTTACACTCATGTGCCTCACTTTTTAAAAAAAAAAAATTGATGGACCCCATTTAATTTATCTTACAATATAAAATAACTTCTCTCCTATCACATGAAAAAATAAAATCCTAAAAAGAATATATTGGATTCAAGCTGGCAGTGCACAGTTATGTATATATCAAAAAGTTGTTGGGGCGCATAAAACGAAGAATTAAAATTGTACATAAGCTAATGCTAAAGACAAAAGCTGTTCCACTCAAATGTACCAACTAAATTCGTAAAAATGAAAAAAAAGTATAGATATTTAGTGATAACAGACTTAAATGTACCAGCAGTTATATTATTTCAGTGCACTAGTGTAAAAAAAAGTATACATATTTAGTGATAACAGACTCAAATGTACCAGCAGTTATTCAAAAAAAAAAAAAAAGTTAACCAGCATTATAATTTGTAGAATTGTGTAGTTAATTATATATTTGGTAACATGTTAATTATATTTTTTTTTGGTGAAAGGTTAATTATATTATTTTAATGCTACATTTGAAAGCACGATTTTTTCAAATCCTTACCTTTATAATTAGATTTTTTTATTGTTGATTAAATCTCTTGTAATTATATATTTTTTTTCCGTGACCTAATTATGTCCTCAGGTTAAATATATTTTGCGAGTATTCCACAATCCAAGTGCGAAAAGGATATATATATATATATATATATATAAAAGGCTTATTATTTCTGTGGCCACCGTAGACAGGATTATCTATATATATATATATAAAAGGATCCGGAAGCAGATCCTGGCTTGCTGTAGGTGCAGTGGCTGTAGAAATCATTTTGCCCCATATATATATATATATATATATATATATATATATATATATATATATATATATATATATATAGAATATTTTCGAGTTGAGTGAACTTTTTTTCTATTTATCTTGTGTACTCATATTAGCATTTGAGCCTAGCCTTGGCATTATCTCTTATTATTATATTATTTCCAAGACACTAATTCTTACCCTAATTTAAATTAGAAAATAAGCGAAACAGCTTGGTTGGTTCCTAAAATTGGGAATGTCAAAAAGTCCAATTCCTAACAAGTATGAATGAAGACCCAAACTAGTGGCGCTTCAAGCAGAGGAGCCCGCTTCCACAGTTAGACCCTATTCCCTCGTCTCTTCTTCCATTCCATTGTAACTCCTATCATAGCACATACACACGCACAAGAATGACACAGAAACTATTGTCTTTCTCTTCTCTGTGAACAACCACAGCTACTACACTGAGTGGATATCGGGTGCATTGACACTATCAAAATGAGATCTTTTTGATTATTTCTGTGCTATGTTTTGTAGTTTTGAATACCCTTTTGTCTCTTGTAAATTGGGTTTTCAACATATTCGCAAATTGTCATCTATGCAACTAAGAATCATTCATGACATCTGTGTTTGGTAATGTAAATGAATGGTGGATTGTGCCACTAATCTCATCTCTGCAACTAATCACTTATAAAGGTTCTATTTTGGAATCATGATCTTAATCTCTAGCATTTGAAAGTTTAACCGTGGTTATGGTTGGTTCAAATAGAGAAGGGAAGGGTGATATCGAAGTGTTGAATTAATGCTTGGTGTAGTTCTATTACAATGGCTGAGAGAGATGTTTCTTCTTCTTCTTCTTCCCTCAAGGTTGTTTCTAGAAAGTCATTAATTTTGTTCTTCACAATGATATCGGTCCTGTTTATCATGTCTTGGTTCTTTGTTTTGCGTTCCACAGGTCGTCCTCAATTCATTGACCACAACTTGTTACCCAATTCAAAGCTTTTCTCTACCTTTGATGGCTCAAAGTCTCAGATGCAGAACCAAAATGTTGAATCCTCATTTGGGAACCGAGCAATCCTTGTGGATAGTAAAGAGGTGGAAGAGTCCAGTGAGAAGGAAAAACCTGAAAAAAGTGATGTTGGGAAATGCAGCAGAAGTGATAAAGTGGTTCTGAAGGTTTTCATGTATGATTTACCATCAGAGTTTCATTTTGGACTCTTGGGTTGGAAAGCCAGTGGGAATAGTGTTTGGCCTGATATTAGAACTGTAATACCTGGTTACCCTGGAGGTTTGAATTTGCAACATAGTATAGAGTTTTGGCTTACATTGGACCTTCTTGCTTCAGAAATTACTCAAGCCTCCAAGGCTGGGACTGCAATTCGAGTTCGAAACTCCAGTGAAGCTGATATTATATTTGTACCATTCTTTTCATCTCTGAGCTATAATCAATACTCAAAACCTAAGCCACAAGAAAAGAAGAAGACCAGGAACAAGATACTTCAAGAAAACTTAGTGAAGTATCTGACAGAACAAGAGGAATGGAAGAGATCAGGAGGAAAGGATCATTTGATTTTAGCCCACCATCCCAACAGTATGATGGATGCTAGAATGAAGCTGTGGCCTGCTACATTCATACTTTCAGACTTTGGGAGATACCCTTCAAATATAGCCAATGTTGAAAAGGATGTGATTGCACCTTATAAACATTTAATCAGTTCCTATGTCAATGATGACTCCACCTTTGATAGCCGTCCAACATTGCTGTACTTCCAAGGAGCAATATATAGAAAAGATGTATGGCACTCTTGCTCTTTAACATCTTATTTTTTTTCGTTTCTTTTAGCTTTTGAGGGAAGATATATCATTCAGCATTTAAATCCAGAACTCATTTAGAGACCACCCATGTCTTTTCTTTTCTATTTCAATTAAACAATGTGTAAAGAGGGCCAACAGGCTTGGGAAGCCCTCCCTAAGACTAGTTGGCTCCCTATTCTTAAGGAGCCACTGGATATATAGGAATCTTAGATGAGTTATCTTTGATGACTTTGGATCCTTTCATGAGGGTCTGCTACATTTCTCCTTGTGCTCCCTCAAGGTTATTCAGTCAGAGTATAGAGTATAATGAAGGAAGCAAGTGAGATACGCTAAATTGGAGTAAATATGTGGTTCAACTTTTGAAATTGGTGAAACTTGAACCCGAGTTCCTTTGTACCCTAGTTGGTTGACCTCCAAGTTCATTGTCAAGATGTATGTTTTTGCTACATGCTGTTTGTCTGCTTCTCCATGTTTTGCGCACATGTTAACGATCATACTTTTGCTTAATAAGTTTAATACAGTAAGATGGAACTTTTTCTAAGAATGCCTTTCTTTGTTGGGATTACTGGTACCATGTTAGGAATTTTATATATACATATTGGTCTGATGCAATATCAATATCGAGAAGAGTTTATTCCTTATTTGAAATGATGTCTTGGTCATCTTTGTTGCATAATGTTATGCCATTGTTTGATGGAGTGAGTTGTAAAGAAGAATTAAAAGGGGGATTGTGAAGTGTGATTTTAATGACATAACTAGAAAAACAATGTTTTGTCTTGTAAACAACCTGCATCATTATTCGTACGTGAGATTTAATTCCAGGTGAAATTAGATGCCTATGCACTTGATTTTTTCGTGAAATTATCAGCAATTATTGTCTGGCTTCTTATCTTTTGTCATTTCAGTTCTCAATCAATTACTTCCTCAGGTTGCATCATGTACAAAAGGCCTAAATTGTATATATGTTTGTAATTTTCCCCCCACAAAAAACAAAATGATATCCCATAGCTTTAGGGGTTAAGAAATGGCACAACCTAATGTTTTGGAGATGGTAGTTTTCATGGTTACTTACGTTAACTTATCCCCATCTTGATTTTGGCTCTGACTGCAATGCACACTTGATGCTTGTATCTTTTGATTTGATTACAATATCCAGGTGTTTTTCAGGTTGTAGTTTTTCTAAGTAGCATCCCCTTTTATGTTCTTTGAATTCATCCCGTGAGGAGTTTTCCCTATAAATATCTTATGTTTTTGAGGACACATTTGTCACAAGCTCAGCTTGCGCTGAAGAAATTGGAAGCCCTTCATGTGCTACTACTTCATCATGTGTACTCAGGAAAGATTCAAGAAATGAATCGAAATTACTTCATGCTAGTTACACTTAAGACTTAATTGTGTTGAGATTTGACTTTTCCCAATTACCCTCATAGTTACTGCATAAATGAACCATTTCAGCTGGAAGGATTTTGATTCAAGTTTGAGGATGTTCTATGTCCATGTTATTGAGAGTTCTGTCTAATCCCATGACATGCATAAAATCTAGAGAATCTTGTGCAGACAGTTTTCTTTAAATGGAATTGACATCACTTTTAGAAGCATGTTTGCTGGAAAGAGTACAATATTCTGTAAATTCACCATTTGCTTTCTTTGCTTCTAATATATTTTTCTTTGAAAATTCATAGTATCTAACTTGAATTTTATTTTTTTCATGTTCAGGGAGGTTATGTTCGGCAAGAGCTATATTATCTTTTAAAAGAAGAAAAGGATGTACATTTTTCATTTGGAAGTGTTCAGAAAGATGGAATTAAGAAAGCTACAGAAGGCATGCGTTCTTCCAAATTCTGCCTTAACATAGCTGGTGACACCCCTTCTTCAAACCGCTTGTTTGATGCCATTGCTAGTCACTGTGTCCCTGTTATCATCAGTGATGAAATTGAGCTCCCATATGAAGATGTCCTTGACTACTCAGAGTTCTGCATATTTGTTACTACAAGTGATGCTATCAAAGAAAATTATCTAATAAATTTCATTAGGAGTATTGGCAAAGATGAGTGGACCCGAATGAGGAACAAGTTGAAAGAGGTTAAACATTTCTTTGAATTTCAATTCCCATCTAAGGAGGGTGATGCTGTCCAAATGATTTGGCAGGCTGTTGCACGTAAAGTTCCTGCTATGAAGTTGAAGCTAAACAGGTCTAGGAGGTTTTATAGGTCCCCTCCGAGTACAGAGAAGGGACTAAAATCTATACCTGTACCAAGTAATTTTTGGTGAAAACATATCGATGTTATTTGAAGTTATGCACCTCACAGAGCATTTGTATATGAAAAATGTCATAACGTTTTATTCTTATAAATGGGGTTTAGTGAGTGTCCTTTAAAGGACATAAGGTTATGTCCTTTTAGCAGTTTCAACTATGCATTCCTTATAAATGGACATAAGTTTGTGTATTTTAAAAGGACACTCTTTTTTCTGTTATAAATGTTCTCATTTCTATACTGACATTTTAAGGTTCTTTCCTATTATAAAGTTTTCTCACTTGTGATTTTGATACTGACATTGGATCGTTCATACCAGAAGTTTCATGATAGAAAGGGAATTTAGGCTTTAAGATTCCATTTTTAGTTGGGGATATATAATTGAGATTTGTTTTGTATATGATTTGTTCAACCAGTTATAACAATTAGTATTTCACAACAGGTTCTAGCAACATGCCAGTCAGAGAATTTTTATACTAGATGTGAAGAAGGGAGTTTTATCCTTTAGTTCTTACAACATTTCTTGGATTTGTATCGCTATCAGGTTGTTGTTGCCCACAATGATAAAAAAATTTAGACTTCCAAGACATTGAACTTGCTTCCTCATTCCTCATGCCATTAAGATTGCTGTCAAAACAATGACACACACAAATCACACACAAATCACAAACAGAAAAAAGAGAAAAGAAGAAAGAATGGAAACACATACTTATCCCAATTCACCCAATGTACACTACGTCTAATAATATTTAACTATATTCTTCTCATCGCACTCGTTACAAAGCACTCTATTTACGGGGGGAATATAAGTAGATTAAGCAACCCTATGTTCCGCCAACAAGAGTCATCAGCGGAATGCAAAGTATGAGGCATACCCAACAAAGATCTCATATCGATTAGGTACTTGCTGTTGGGAGTAGAAATTAATTTTTATTAATTAGCACACCAATACCAACAAATGGGAAGATATGTCACGTAGTAAGTAGTATTGAGGACTCATAGAAGGTGTCAAGGAATAAAAAGTAGCTCAAGTTGACGGATCTGAGGTTGTCTATAGGGAGTAACAGTGAAGTTGCTTTGGCTTTTGAAGGCAATATGCTCAAGATATATAATACAAGACAGAGATAAGACAATTTCCTAATGGGGTATTGAGGTGTACTACAAGAAGGTAGTACTAAAGCTATCTTGTGGACAATATTAAGGATGTCCTTGAAGGAACAATTTGGTCGACTAGAAAAAATTTCTGTTGACAAGGATTTAGTAAGGAGCTGGTAAAAAATGGTGCATAGCAACCAGCAATATTGATGTTGTTGTTTCGAGGAACCATTAATAAAAGGGCTTGAAGCTCACTAATTGCCAGCTTTAGTCCTTATGCGCTATCTTAGGCCCCAAATCCATGTAATTAAGAAGCCCAACTTATTGCGGAGCAGTTTGGTTGTATGTCTAGTTCTAAGTGATTTCGATTGTTGTTTGGATCTGGGCTTGCTTGTTTTCTTTTCTGTTTTAAGTATCCCAGTTTGTACCCACTTGAAGGCCCTTATGGTCTCTCTTGCTTTGTGAATTGTGACCCAAAACAAAATTCTTTGGACTAGAGAAAAGAAGGATATTCTTACTACTAAATTTTTTTACTACTAACTTACTACCTATCTAATCACCATGGCATTGAATCAAAGAGAGAGAATGTTAAATTTTTTTTGAAAAAAGAAAAAATGTTGGTCCAATGGTGATTAGATAGGTAGTGAGTTGGTAGTAGAAGATTTTGGTAGTAAGAATATCCCTCCTCACTAAATAAATACTAACATGATCCTAGAATACACTTTCAACTTTACAATTTTATTAACCAATATAATTAGCCAAGTCTATCATTTAGATATACATATAAAAACTAGTCTCAACTCAATTTATATATACATATAACCTTTATATATACTTATAAAGGTTTTTGTCACTAATCACATATTGTTTTGCCTAGGAATCAAATCAAAGCTGTTCCACCCCTCTGAGATTAAAGGTCCCCAAATATCGTTTTTATGTGGAAAAGTTACATCAACTTGAGATTTGCTAGGAAAAGCTTATTCACTGAAAACACTGAAGGTTTGCACTCCAAAACATTTCATATATACTTGTATTTGGTTTTTATAGGTCATGTATTTTGACGCGACCTGCTTTAATTTGATCCAAGTCAGATCTGACTTAGTTTGAATTTTTTAGAACTAGTTCAGAACCAAATAAGATTTGACCTGACTTGGTTTCTGAAGTGTTTTTGAAGTGAGTCAAATCCGACCTGACCCGTTTTTTGACTTGGTTTCTCCACAAAATTTTGTCGAAATTTCTACGTTGCAAATGATGAAAATATCGTCACAAAATTATTTTTTCGTCGGAATACTTTTGGCGAAAAGCGATGGAATTTTTTCTCTAATGAAAATTGTTACAAAAATAAATTTTCTATCGAAATTTAGTTTCTATCAAAAGTTTTGAGAAAATGATTTCCTCCATCAAATGTTTTAAACGAAAAAAGAATTCCGTCAAAAATCTTGACAGAATGTTATTCGTTCAAAATTCCGATAGGAATGTGTTCTGATGAAAATTATTTTGAGGGAAATGTTTCATTCGAAACTTTCGACGAAATTTAGATTCTCTAAAGAATTTTGACAGAATATTTTTTCGTCAAAATTTTTACGAAAATTTTTGGCAGAAATATGTTCCGTTGAAAATTTTGATGGAAATGTTTTTTTATTAAAAAACTTGACGAAAATATTTAGTCGAAAATTTTCTATGGAAATGTGTTTCGGTAAAAATTTCGACGAAAATATTTTTTTGTCAAAAAGTTTAACGAAAATGTTTTCGTCGAAAACTTTCGCCGAAATTTTTGATGAATATGTTTTTTTTGTGAAATATTTTGACGAAATTTAGATTCCGTAAAAAAATTTGACCAAATAAATTTTTCGTCAAATTTTTTTACAGAAATGTTTTTAGTCACAAATTTTGTTGAAAATATTTTTCGTCAAAATTTTTTGAAGGAAATATTTTCCATAAATTTTTTTGACGTAATTGTTTTACGTTAAAACTTTTCTTTTAATGTACTTGTGATTTTCTTTTTCTCTTTTTTTTTACATAATGGGTATGAGTCAAGTTTTGGGTCAATGAGTTATTATTAAAACAAGTCAGGTCTAAAACTGACCCAAATAAAAGTGGGTCAGTATTTAAACTCAATTAAAAAAAGAAGAAGGTATTTATAGGTAAGATCAAGGTCAAATCAAAGGTGGGGAAGTAAACCAGTTTTTTTTTGCACACGTACATGATTGAAAATCTGCACGTTGGAGTCATTAATTAAGGGTGTAAAATTACTTTCACACAAACAGTAATTAGCAGGTCAAAAGAAATTACGAGTCTAATCAACGTGAGACTCTTTTAACATTAACGAATTATCCATTACAGAAACTTTCAACCTAACATATATATTCTCCTGATTTTTCCTTTTTTATTATAACTTTTGGTAAGATTGGTTAATAAAATCACTTTAGGGGGATTATAGATTGTAGGTTTTGATTTGGATTTATAATAAAAGACAAAAAAGAACACATCTTTTAGATGCTTTGTTCTACTTGTGATCGTTTTTTATTTGCAACTTGTGCAAGCATGCATTCCCTTGTGTGTTCATTATTTTGATATAATCTTATTATTAAACAACTGAAATCACGCTAATAATCATTGTAAAATGGTCACCTTTATGGATAGGCATTCTTTAGAATGGCTTTGCTGGAGTTAGAACATCTTTTCCTCAGGGTGAAAACGGGGTAATATGTCAGAATCTACTATTTGGAATGATTTGCAATATGAATCTTTGATTAACATTACAGCCAGCCAGATTTCCTGAATTTACAAGTCTAATCTTTGCATGGAAAAATATATACATCATATATGATTTTTTATATATGAACCAAGTTCATTCCGGAATATAGAGAAAGCAAGAAGAAAAACTACCATTAAACCATGACTCATGATGGAATCTCAAGAAGAATTGTTGTTTTCAAATTTACCTCTCTTTTTTTAGTCCTTTTATCATTATTGGGACCAGAGACTAGGGTCAAGTGATATATAAGATATTTTGATCCTACAGTAGGTTATTAGTTTCGTGTAAGTTAAATTATAAACTTGCATGGTTTGACCTGCATTTAAAAATAAAAATATCTTATCTAATTCTATTAGCCTATTTAAGCTTATTAGGCTTCAATACCTATCAAGAATTTTAAAAGAACATATATTTTATTATCTAAAATTATATATATAATAAATTTATTTATTTTATATACAATAAATTATGGGGAAATCACTTCTGCTGTGAATGCAGAAGTGATTTTCTCTGGCCACACACATCAACATTTTATTTTATTTTATTTTACTTTTTAAAAATAGTGGGCCCACCATATGTTTGTGTCAGCTACAAACTTCCAACATAGTAGAGTTGCAAAGCCAATAAATTGTATAATATAGAATGAACTATAAACTTATTGGTTAGACTTATTTTCTAAATCAATTTTTTTAAAATAGAACCTGTTTTATTTTATTGAATATATTAGGTCAATAACCTGATATAGGAGGAGTTATAGGCACTTTGAAAACTATCTGATATATTGACATCCTATTGAAGATTAATCAGCACTAAAATAGCAGAGAAATATGATTGAAAATTGAGACGTTTACCCCAAGCTTAGGGACCAAATGTAATGTTATGAAGAGCAATATAGTCTAAAATTTACCATCCTTTTTTGTTTGTTGTGCTGGGTTCACTCTCTTTTTGGTGGACTAATCAGTGGTAAAACCTAAAGTCAATAATGACAGCCAGTGATCATACATAAGTAAAAAACGATCAAAGAAAAAGAAAGGCCCGCAGAAAGAAACACAAAACATAAACCAAAAAAAGAAGAAAACAGAAGGATAATACTTAGAAAATAGAATAGATACTAGACTTCATAGCAAGACCTTCTTTTTCTTTTACCCTCTGTGAAATACGGTGGCAATTATTGGTATGCATACAGATAATTGATAATTATGTCAGTTGCTTAGAAAGCTACGATTTTTATGATGTTTGTCTATGAAAGGGAAGAAAAGAGAGAAGAAAGGAAAAAGGTAGTCAATAACGTTTGAATTTGCAGTGTTAGCTAGGAGTAGACAGAAACATTGTTTAAGGTGAAGCAATTCAATGTTCTTCCAGAAGGATAAACCTATCCCAAAGCCAAATGTGATACGGTTTCTCCTAAATTTGAGATTGAGTGAAGTGAAGTTAGGCTTTCGGAAATGCACAATCTTAATTAGCTGTACAGGATTGGATGGTATAATTAAAGTGATACCGTTGGACCGAGATGTGCTCAAAGAAATGTGGGAGCAAAAGTAGGGGTGTGCAAAATAACTAAAAAAGTGGCTCGAACCATGAACCGAACCGAACCGAACCGCTCCATAAAATAACCGGTTTTAAAAAACTAGTTCATGAACCGAACCGGTTTTTAAAGAACCGGTTCATGAACCGAATCGGTTTTTAGAACCGGTTTAAGAACCGAACCAGTTTTTAGTGTGGTATCACTATAATGTAGAACTTAAAATAAAAACAACTATTTTCTTGTGGAGAAGACAAAACTTGTATTTCTCTTTTTCTTGTGATATGTTGCTTACAATATGAATTAGTTTATATAGGCACTAGATTGCCTTTTCATGAACCAAAACATTAAATTAGCCATAAACCACAAAACTAAACTTCCAACTCTTGGCCTTTCACTTTCTCACAACTCTTGGCCTTTCACTTTCTTACAACTCTTGGCCTTTCACTTACCTAAACACATGACTCCTTAATTAATACTATTAAATATAAAACTAACAAAACATTTAAAGTTTATTCAACAATTCTCCTTCATAAACTTAAATGGTTCTGCCATCTTTCATCCCAAGCATCTTCTTGCAATTGTTGAGCAGCAACGTCGGCAGTGGCTTTGTGAAGATGTCCCCGACTTGCTCTTGACTGGTCACGTGTGTTAGCTCCACATTTCCTTCCTTTACTTGATCCCGGATGAAGTGAAATCGGACGTCAATATGCTCGCTTCTTTCATGATTTACCGGGTTCTTGGCTAGCTCTATAGCCGACTTATTGTCAATTCGGATCACAGTTTGACCGACTTGTTTTTCCTCCAACTTGCTTAGCAAATTCCTGAGCCACATTGCATGACAAACACACCAAGATGCAGCTACATATTCAGCTTCACATGTCGACAGTGTCACAATAGGTTGCTTCTTCGAAATCCAGGTGAATGCCGTGTTGCCCATGAAAAACACATAACCAGCCGTGCTCTTTCGATCATCTACGTCTCCACACCAATCACTGTCAGAATATCCAATCAACTTGTATTTTTCCGAGCTCGAGTAGTGTAACCCGTGTGAAACTGTACCTTGAACATACCTCAGAATTCTCTTTACCGCCTTCCAATGTGTGTATCTCGGCTCCTCCATGAACCGACTTACTATGCCGACACTTAACGAGATATCCGGCCTCGTGCATGTGAGATAACGTAGGCTTCCCACCAAACTTCTGTACTTGCTTGCATCAACACGGTCTCCTCCATCAAACTTAGAGAGTTTTGAACCGGGTTCCATTGGTGTTGAAACTGGGTTGCAATCTTCCATCTTGTACTTCTTCAAGATCTTTTTTGCATAAGCCTCATGTGACACGAAGATTCCCTTCTCATTTTGTTTTACTTCCAAACCAAGAAAGAACTTCATCAAACCGAGATCTGTCATTTCGAACTCTCTTGTCATTGTGCTCTTGAACTCTTGTATCATCTTGGCATTGTTTCCCATAAAAATGAGGTCGTCAACATAAAGAGCCACAATTAACAAGTCTCCTCCATTTTTCTTGACATAAACAGCATGTTCATATGGACATTGTTCAAGTCCATTCTCCTTGAAATATTTGTCAATACGAGCATTCCATGCCCGTGGTGCTTGCTTCAACCCGTAAAGTGCTTTCTTCAATCTCAGCACCTTCTTCTCTTCTCCTGCCTTCATGTAGCCCGGCGGTTGTTCCACATAAACTTCTTCTTCAAGAACACCATTCAGAAATGCCGACTTTACATCCATTTGATGCATTGGCCATCTGTATTGAGCAGCCTGTGAAATGAGTAGCCGAATTGCCTCCATCCTTGTAACAGGGGCAAACACCTCGTCATAGTCAATTCCAGCCTTCTGCTTATAACCTTTTGCAACTAGTTGAGCTTTATATTGTTCTATCTCCCCTTGAGCATTCATCTTCTTCTTGAACACCCACTTCACTCCAATGGGCCGACTTCCTTCTGGTAGCTCGGCTAACTCCCATGTGTTATTTCGGTCAATGGCTTCTATCTCCTCATCCATGGCATCTTGCCATTTCTTATCTCGGATGGCTTCTTCAAAACTTATGTTCTCAGAGTCTGCAAGAAGACAAACAAAATGTACCTCACTTGTTGACTCATATATGTCTTGTATGCTTCGCATCCTGGGTTGTCGTACCTCATCTTCATCATCAGAAGCTTCAGGACTTGCCGGGTTGATAATTTGTGTTGAGATTCCGTCTTCAAAGTTTACCTCAGAAGAATTGTTCCAGTCCTACTCATTTGCTTCATTGAGCTTTACATTTCTGCTTACTATGACTTTCTTGTTGACGGGGTCAAACAGCTTATACCCCTTTGTTTTTTCATCATATCCAATAAAAACATATTTCTTGCTTTTATCCTCGAGCTTGGTTCTGAGCTGGTCCGGTATGTGTGCATAGGCTATACTGCCAAAAACTCTGAGATGAGCCACTGAAGGCTTTTGACCGCTCCATGCTTCCTGTGGAGTTTTATCATCCAAGTTCGAATGTGGACATCGGTTCTGCATATACACAGCACACTGCACAACTTCCGCCCAAAACTCCTTCGGCATCCTTTTGTTCTTCAGCATTGACCGAACCATGTCAAGAATAGTCCGGTTCTTCCTTTCAGTCACGCCATTCTGTTGTGGTGAGTATGGTGCTGTTAGAAACCTTCTTATCCCCTGTTCCTCACAGAAAGACATAAACGCTATTGAGTTATATTCCCCACCTCTGTCAGACCGCACCGATTTGATATAGCTTCCTGTTGCCTTCTCAATCATCACCTTGAACCTTTTGAACACATCAAACACCTCGGACTTCTCCTTCAGAAAGTAAACCCAAGTTTTCCGTGAGAAATCATCAATAAAGGAAATAAAATACTTCTTACCGCTGAAGGAACCCGGATTGATGGGTCCACACAAGTCGGTATGTATTAGTTCCAGAGGTTGCTTAGCCCAGAATCTTGCCATCTTCTGAAACGTGGTCCTGGCATGCTTGCCAAGTACACAACTCTCACAAAACTTTCCTTCAAAGTTGATGCCAGGTAACCCTTCCACCATCTTCTTCTTTGCCAACTCGGTTAGACCACCATAATGTAGGTGACCAAACTGGAGATGCCAAAGTGACGCCTTATCTTCCACCTCGGCTTGTAAACATTCAACCTGTATACATTTCAGATTTAGTTTATACATACGATTCTTACCCATTTGAACCCGAACTATCAGCCGACCTTGCTCATCTTTCAAATACAATACCTGGTCTTTCATAATAACCGAGTAACCTTTCTCCATCAGTTGACCCATGCTTAAAATATTGCTTTTTAGGTCGGGTACACAGTACACATCTCGAATTGAGCCAATTAACCCGTCCTTTTGTAGGAAACAGATCGTACCTCGGCCTTTTACCTCAACCTTTGAGGCATCCCCGAACGAAACATGTCCGGTTTCCACCTTTCTCATCTCCTTGAAGAAGTCCTTATGTCCGCACATGTGGTTGCTCGCACCCGTGTCAAGATACCACTCCATGTCATCGTCTGGACTTCCTTTACTGTGTGTCATTAACAAGACACCATCCTTCATCTCGCCTTCTGTGGCTAGGTTGGACGTCTCCTCCACCTTTTTCTCCTCTCTGCATTCTCTTGCGAAATGTCCGACTTTGCCACAGTTGTAACACTTGTCCGAGTTACAATCTTTTGCATAGTGACCAAACTTTCCACATTTGTAACACTCGATGTTTGAATAATGTGACCGACCTCCTCGTCGACCTCGTCCTCTTCCTCTCCAGTTTTGTTGATTTGACTGTCCTACCTCATCACTATACACTTCTTGACTTCGGCCTCGACCTCTACCACCACGGCTAGTACCTCGTCCACCGCGGCCACGTCCTCTACCTCGAAAATTTTGATAATAGAGCATCTTCTCATCTTTAACTGTTGCTTTGGTCTGAAGTGCCTGCTCAAGAGTTTCCTCCTTCTTCTTCTTTCTTTGTTCATGCGCTTCAAGGGAACCCGCCAACTCGTCAATGGTGAGTGTAGACAGGTCCTTGGACTCCTCTATGGCACAAACCACGTTTTCGAACTGGTCTGTCAAAGATCTCAAGATTTTCTCCACCACTCTGGTGTCAGGTATATCTTCTCCATTCCGTTTTAACTAGTTCACAATTCCTTGAACCCGGGCAACGAACCCGGATACTCCTTCCGTGTCCTTCATCTTCATTCCCTCCAACTCGGCACGAAGGGTTTGAAGCCGGACTTGTTTAACCCGGTTAGCTCCTCTATAGACATTTGCTAAGATGTCCCAGGCTGCCTTTGAGGTCTCACAATTTGTTATCTTCTCGAACCCGGATTCGTCTACAGCTCGGAAGAGCATGAATAACGCCAGCTTGTCTTTTGCACGCGTCTCTTTCAACGCTTTGGTTTGAGCCGCCGAATGGCCTCCAGTGTCCTGTGGTTCTACAAAACCTGCTTGAACATTCTCCCAAGCGTCCTGGGATCCGAGAAGAGCCTTCATCTGGATGCTCCAATTCTCGTAGTTCTCCTTCGTCAACTTAGGTAGTGCCATATCACTCCCCCTCTCCATAGCCCTGATACCAATTTGTGGTATCACTATAATGTAGAACTTAAAATAAAAACAACTATTTTCTTGTGGAGAAGACAAAACTTGTATTTCTCTTTTTCTTGTGATATGTTGCTTACAATATGGATTAGTTTATATAGGCACTAGATTGCCTTTTCATGAACCAAAACATTAAATTAGCCATAAACCACAAAACTAAACTTCCAACTCTTGGCCTTTCACTTTCTTACAACTCTTGGCCTTTCACTTTCTTACAACTCTTGGCCTTTCACTTACCTAAACACATGACTCCTTAATTAAGACTATTAAATATAAAACTAACAAAACATTTAAAGTTTATTCAACATTTAGAACCGGTTTAAGAACCGAACCGTTTCCGAACCGAACCGAACCATTTTCAAACCAAACCAAATTAATTTTTATAACTATTTTTTAAATTTTTAAATTTTTTTCTTTTCAAAAGAGGGTCGACCCGAACCGGTTCTGAATCACTTCCGAACCACTTCCGAACCGAACCGAACCACTTTCGAACCGAACCGAACCACTTCCGAACCGAACCGAACCACTTCCGAACCGAACCAGTTTTGGACCGAACCGAACCACTTTCGAACCGAACCATTTAAACCAATTCGGTTCGGTTTTTCAAAAAATCCGGTTCGGTTCGACCCATGCACATCCCTAAGAAAAAGTAAGTGCAGAGTAACTATTTTGTCCGAGAAGAAATTAACCATATGAAGAGCAAATCTACCTAAACTGCGCAAGCGCAAGCATAAGTAATATGGGGTCTGTCTGTAGCCCCATATTATTGTCCTTAGGGAACAATTGTAAAAGTGACATTTAAAAGAAATGTAATTAAGAAAAGGAAATTACTAGGAGCAAACAGAAAGTAAAAAGCAATTCACTTCAAGGAGCAAATTTGTTCTCAAACCAAGGTTAGCGAATAAGCACTTGTCACCATCAGATTGAACAGAGTTAAGGAATCTGAGTGACTAAAAGATGGGTTTTCCCTTAAGTTTTATTGAACTTGCCTTGAAGAAAATTGGAAAATGAGGGAATTAGGAGCAATGAACAGAAAATAAAGAGATGAGGAGCAACAATTGGGAAATATTAGTAACAACAGTATGAGAACAAAGAGCAAAACAATAATTCTTTTTGGAGTTTTTATATTTGTCAAACAAATAACGAAAGAAAATAAAAACAATGTAGACTCAAGACTAAAAAGGCGTAGGCTTGGGTTGATATGTTCACCCTCTTGGTCATTCCTTATATCTTATCCATTTTTAGAAACAAAATATGCTCGCAGCAAATGTCCTGGCTATGGAGGCAGATTACTCTGTCTCCAAGTACTAACACTAACGTAGTCTGGAGCAAAAGACCTTTTACACCAAACTACTTAAAGAGTCTTTTTTGTTGGAACTCAAGGGAGATTATGTTTGCCTTCTCAGAAGAGCATGGCTGAAGGAATCACTAATAAAAGTATTGTACATATAATAGTTGTAAGAACCCGCACCGCTAAATAATTAATTAAATAACATTACCAATGCCGGAATATGGATTTAATAAAGATTATGCATAATTATGTTAAAATAATTAACTAGAAGGTCGAATAATGCTTAAATCGCTTTTCTGATGAAAAGTGCAGAGATCGGTTTTGCTTTGCGGTATAAAGGCGTACCGGTGAAGTATTCCAAAAAATTATAATAAAAATATAAATATTCCTAGAAAAATATCTATGTAACACCCCGTGTGCACCTGGTGTATTAAACATACATATGGTAATGATGCAACTAATTAAATGCAGAAGCTAATTTTTTTCTTTTCAGTTATGACGTCATCATTATTAACCAAGTTGATTACTTAATGCTTTTACAAAATATTGTCTGTATGTAAATTGCAATAAATAACTAACTGGAATACCTCATATCATAAATAGAGTTAAGTCACGGAAGTACAACTCGTAGACCGGACCAAATCCAAATACATTATACAACTCAAGTAAACTCAAACATAACAGAAGTCAATGTGGCATGGACAACCCCCATGCTTACCAAATAAATAACATAATCATAAAGTCTCAATACAAGAGTCATAACAGTAAAATCAGGCATAATCACGTAGAATAGCTAAATCATCAAGCATGCATCAGTTAGCTCAGCTTCGGCCTCCTGCCGCCTGAGGTATCAACCCACGAGGTACCTGAACCTGAAAATGTGCTCCAAAGTGGGGTGAGATCTCTAAAAATAAATCTCAGTAAGGCAAGGGGTCCTCAAGGATCTCTCCACCCCAAGCTCATTTACATATGCAATATAAGTTCTAAAACAGTAAAACAACATAAGTTCCAAAAATCTGTACAACGCAACATATAATCATGTCATGTGTGTCAGAATCCTATTGGCCAGAGAATAAACATGTAGGAATTACATACATCTACAACCTACAATACAAGACGCTACTTGCACCTCACCCACAGAATCACCATCTTGTATGACGCTACATACTCAGGCTTACTGTCTAGGTGGAACACCACATGCATATCATAAGGCACTTGCATTTAGCAGTTCAATAGCATTTCATAAAACACATCATGCATATAACCATCCCTCCATGAGGTATGGTGGAACCAACAATGGGCAAAACCGAGGACATGAAAGCTTACCTCGCAAGCAATTAATCCCAAGTCAAGAGTCCACAACAGCCCAAGGTCCACAAACAACACTCTCACGGTCTGTTTAAACCTGCAATCATATCAACATTCATAATTTAATATTTTATGACATAACGACAACGTTTCCTCTTACGTTTCAAGCCATTTGGCTTCTCCCAAAGCCAAAAGCCCTTAATCCAATTGATTCTGACTTAGTTCAATTATTACAGAGGTTCACATTAACCAATCATGGGTCCACAAACCGAATATACCATTCTGTATAAACAGAACAGTGACCAACTCAAAATTCCCAGAATATCCGGATATATGTCGGGGCCATATTCGGATATCATATTCGGATATCCATATCCGGATATCTCCAACCCCATATCCGGATATCAATATCTGGATATCATATCCGGATATTTCGCGACAGAATGCAGTTTCTGCATTTCGCGAAGATATCCAACCAAGACATCATTTGTAACACTTATACATGTTAAAGCATGAATCTTTAAACCCATTTGGACTAGTGATCACGTTATTTGCTAAATCATCTCATTAAACATGCCAAGATTCAACTTTTATCGAAGGAACTCATGATCAAAGGTAAGGAATGCATACCAAGCTTCCAAAACAGAGGAAAAGCAATGGATTGGAGCTTCCTATGACACTCAAAAGTGCAGCCAACACAAAGCCACGAAAATGAGCTCACAAGAATGGTCTTCCACACTCAAAGATGGCTTCTTGAGGTCATAAATGCTAAGAAAAAGAATCCCTTCACACAAACCCAAGAAGTCAGCACCTACACTCTCCAAAACAGAAGCAATATCTCATAAATGTGCAACAACACCCTCTCACAAGGCTAGCTCTTACTCCACAATGGGGTTTTGGTGAAGAAAGCTTGAAGAAAGGTGGTCTCTTTGGCTCACAAGAGGAAGGTGGCAAGAAGGAGAGAAAAGGCAGCAGCAAAACCTATGTAGAAGGCTAAAGGATCAGCCTAGGGTTCTGTGTAAGTGTGTATTTATAGCCTCATTAAGTTTTAAGCGTCGGTATTAGAAATAATAGCTTCATTTATCATTTTAATTTCAAGTTTTAGATTCTGAACCTAGCCATTTTTTTCTTCAGGATTTATCATATTTTTATTATAATTTTCGCAGCACTTTTTCGGTACGCGCTTTTACATAGTCGGTATCAGTCCTGACACCAGTTCCCATAATTTCGACTCCAAACTTGTTATACTAGTCCTATATATTATTCTAGGAATATTCACATATTTATTATCATTTTTCGGGATACTTCATCAGTACACACTTATACCGTGGAGCAGAACCGGTATATGCATTTTTCGTCAGAAAAACGATTTTCAACATTATTAAGCCCTTATATTAATTATTCAAGACTTCCCATAATTATTCTACGTCAATTATGGATTTATCTCATAAACTCGTATTTAATTAATTATATTCCTAAATTAACGATGCGGGTTCTTACAATCTAGGCTTTTTGACCACTATAGCCCTTATTTAATAATTAATTACCAAATTGACCTTGATTATAAACTATTTCAAAAATTTAACCCTTCTAGAAAACATAACACCAATCTGCCCCTGTTTGACTGTTGACCATCAAGCCTACTCGGGTATCCCCTCCCTACTGGGTATTTTTTGAAAATTTTATCCTACCTGGGTAGTCAAGAGAATACCCTGGTATATTTCAAAAAAATGGAAAAATGCTTGAATTATTTACCCGGGTAGGGAGGCGGCTACCCGGGTAAATACTTATAACAATGAACTGATTCATGGAATATCTAAAACTGAGGCTTTAAGTCGCATTGATACTTAAAAGGGCCACACATTTTGTCTTTTGAAGTGCAAGATTTCGATGGAATTTTTGGGTCCGTATAAAGTTGGAAAATTCTTATAATAAAACAAAAAAATTATTCGTAAAATGCACAACTTATTGAATGAGGAAGAGTGTGAATTCATTCATGCATCGGAAATTAAAATACTAGTTTAGACGTTTCAGCTTGTAATAACTATTTGGAACGGTCCACCGTGCGCATAGAAAAAGGAAAAGCGTGACTTCGTGGCACCGAAAATAAGGTACTGTTATTTCATTTTCAAGGCTAAGTAAACAAGTAAAACACTCTATTTGATTTGATTGCATGTGTTTTATGATTTCTTCTGACTCTGTCTCTCTGTGTGATAAATTTTCAGAGGCCAGATAAGAACAAACAAATAAACGACCTTCTAACAAGGAAATTTACGTGGGTAGCCCCCTCCCTACTCGGGTAAATAATTCAACCATTTTCCCAGATTTTTGAAATATACCAGGGTATCCCCTTGACTACTCGGGTAGGGTAAAATTTTCAAAAAATACTCGGGTCGGGAGGGGGATACCCGATAGGCTTGATGGTCAACGGTCAAACAGAGGCAGATTGGTGTTATGTTTGTAAGCAAGGTTAAATTTTTGAAATAGTTTGTAATCAAGGTCAATTTGATAATTAATTATTAAATAAGGGCTACAGTGGTCAAAAAGCCTACAATCTAGGTTAAGAATATCAAGTTTGGGGTAAAAATATTAAGCAATGATGTCAGAACTAATACCAGTTTTGTGTAAAATGCCTATCGGTGAAGTGTCTCGAAAAATTAATGTAAAAAAAAGATAATTCTCAGAAAAATGCCTAGATTAAGAATATAAAATTTTAGAGTTAAATGAAGAGTGAAACTAATTAAACTAATATTGTTAGTTTAAGTGATTGCACCTATATGTATCTATTGACACAAAGCCCTAGATCTGTTTTCAGACCCCAAGGCTGATCTTCATGGCTGCCACCTCTCATTCTTCATGAAGACTTGGGCATTTTGCATGAAACCTAGCCAAGAAGCCACCTTTCTCCATATTTCTCGATTCCTATGCCATATAATCATCATCAATCCTTGTAAAACTTGAGTTTGTGGGAGAAAAACCATGTCTCGAGAGTTTGAGCTTCTGTTTGCATAACTGCCCACTTGAGTTTTGAGGGTGTGAACTATTATTACACTCTAGGGAGCTTCAAGAACCAAACTTTGTGAAGAAAGGACTTACCTTTAAGTGTGATTTTCGTGTACAACCAAGTCAGTAGCCTTGGAGCACCTTCAAAGTCCTCAAAGCTTCCCTTTTTCTGTTTTCAAAGGTCCATAGGTAACTATAAACCATTCCCCTTGTATTTTCTTGAAAATGGCTTATTTTGTGAAGTAAAAAGGGAGAAATCTTAATTATTCATGTAAAATATAGTATATCTATGTTTAATCATGTGGTTGAACTTCTGTTGGATGAAAAATCGGACCTTGAACCCTTGGAAGCCGTGGAACCCACAAATTATGCAGAAAATCCTGCAGATTTCGTGTTCTGTCCGCATGGTAATCGATTATCCTCTGCATGGTAATCAATTATCATGTGGAGTAATCGATTACCTTGTACATGGTATCGATTACCTTGTGGAGTAATGGATTACCGTTTGCATGGTAATCGATTACCCCCTGCCAGAAAAGACCAAAAACCATTTCTGATGTGTAGAGAAGCCCCAATTAGGGTATACCGAGCCTTTGGATAGGGATTTTGACAGTGCAGATAAGCTTTCTTGTCCTCGATTTTATCAATTGATGGTTACACCAAACCTTATGGAGGGATGATTTATATGCATAATGTGTTTTTCTAAAAATATATTTGTTTATATGGTGAAAATTGGATATGCTATTGAGCTAGATTATGATATAGTGCATTTGCCATATGTATAAGTATGTGGGGTATTCCACACGAGATGAAAATCCCTGAGCATGTCAGGCCACATGCAAGATGGTAACTCCGTGTGTGAGGTACATAGTGGACTCCTTGTACTGTGGGTTGTAAACGTACGTAATGCCTACATTTTGTTCTCTGGCCAGTAGGATGATGCATACACACATGATATGGACACATGCTGCATTGCACAGATTTTTCCATTATACTATTGTTATCATTTTTGAACTTATATTGCACATGTAAGTGAGCTTGGGGTGGAGAGATCCTTGAGGACCCATTGACTTACTCAGATTTTTTGTTAGAGATCTTACCCCGTGTGGGGCACGTTTTTAGGTACAAGGACTTCTGAGGTTGAGACCTCTAGCGGTAGGAGGCCGGAGTTGAGTTGAGATGATGCATGCACCCTGCCATTTTATTATGATTTCTGCCTTGCTGTTATGTCTTTATGGCTATTGTATTTGAGACATGATTTGACTATGTTGTCTATTTGGTGACATGGGGGTTGTCCATGCCACACTTAAATGAGTTGTGTTTATTTCAGACTAGATTTGTATTATTATATCAGGATTTGTCTGGCTTACGTGTTGTTGTTCTATGACTTGATACATTATTTATGTTATGAGGTTATTCGATTTAGTTCTTTCTTGCAATTTACATACATGAGGTTTTTTGAAAAAGATTCACTGATTTATATGATAAGGTTCATAATTGAAATTTTTATCTTCCGCATTTATTGAGCTGTGCTTATTACCATTTATATGTTTAATACACTGGATGCACACGAGGTGTTACAACAGTGCTCCTCCTTCTGGTATTCCCCTGTCTCGGAGCAAAATACCCTAATATTACTAATCTTACTCCACACTACTTTGTGAAGGTTTCATCGACCAAGTGGTCTTGGGATGAGGTTGCAAACCAAATGGTGTTACAAAATCAGAGCATTAAACTAAGAATCATCTCATATTTTATTAAGAAAAACAGATTACATCGTAAGTTCAACCTAAGACAAATAGGGTTACTTCTACTTCACCCTTGCCTACTAAAAATACTTAGCTCATACTAAAGATATCAAAAAAACCTAATCACAAAGAAAAAATAAAAACTAAGAGTAGAAAGAAGAAAAATCTAAGGAGGACAATGAGTCCTCCCCAAGAGGGTGCTTAGAGCTTCAGAAAAACTTCCTTAACATTGTGAATCCCCCTCTTTCATAGGTGGTGAGTCATTCTTAAGCTCATCATGTCCTTTAATTTAATCAGTGGTTCAGATTTCATCAATTGCTCCCTCATCAGTGACGTCACTCTTGATAGATCAACCCTAAAATTCCTTCTTGTTGCAAACTCGGCAAGTGTACCGATCGATCCAAGTAATAAAGTGATAAAGTAAAGTATCGTTGACGTGGTTCGGCAAGTGTACCGAATCGCGCAAGTAATACAGTGATAAATCACAGTTCGTATCCACAGAGAGTGTATTTAAATCAATTAAAACTCTTTCTTTTAAGATTAAATATTTCAAAAAGGGTTTTGACACGAATGTCAGGATTGTGTGGAAATTTGATTTGTAAATTTAAAAGACTTGTTTTTGGTTCTTTTTGAAAAAGAATTGAAATAAGGGTTTAAAATATATGAGAAAAGCGCTGTAGTAGGGAGCACTCACCAATGATCCCCACCTTTTACTCTGGATTAAGTTAAGTATTAATATATAAATCGTGAACTTAGATAATTATCAGATAAAAGTATCAATAGTTAATTCTCAATCCCTTGAGGAATTAACCCTTTAATCTCATATAGAACCCTAATTCCTTGAGGTGCCCTATATGAGATCAAGCATAACGATCGATAATTGAAACATCTACAATATGAATCATGTCTATGTCTAGATCATGTTCATACCGTCGTTCTATCCCCTTTCCGGATTAAAGACCTCAGATCCCTCTTGTTGGCCCTAATCCTCAGATTTATTATTACTTACTAGATTGATCGGATCTAATAATAACAATAACAATACGAACAGAATAGAACGAAATTCAAAAGATAAATATATTCATAAAAACTCAATCCATTGTATCAGGGGTTCACAAGGGTTCGTGACCCTAACTACAGCAAAAGAGGTTCTAGCCAACCATTATCATGGCTAGAATCCAATATTCAATTGAAAAACAAAAACTAAAAGAACTACAGAAAGGTAGAAGAAGAGATCTCTCCCAGAACTTCCGCCTCCGAATGATCTCAGTTGTGTAGAATATCAGATGTGTCTCCTAGGGTTGCCTTATGCCCTTTTTATAACCTAAAAATCCTCCTTTTCTCGCAACTGACAGCTGTCTCTCTCAATCCCACGCTTGGAGCGCAGGATCCACGCTCCAAGCGTGGAGCTTCTGCCATTTTTGCTTTTTCCACGCTTGCAGCGTGGAGTTCCACGCTTGCAGCGTGGACTCACTGTTCTGAAGTCTCCTCCCACGCTTCAAGCGTGGATTCCTACGCTTGGAGCGTGGGGCTTCTGTCTGATTCTTCTCCTTACTCCTTTATTTGTTATTTTCCTCCTGTAAACATGAAGAATTTGAGTGAGAGAGTGTCTGACAATTTTATTCAATAATTTCACCACATATACACTTTTATATACAGTTTTAGATCTGATTTCCTGCTGTTTTTGATCTATAAAAGTATATATGCTGGGAGCATATCAAACAATTCCCAGATTTAAACATTGCTGTCCTCAGCAATAAACTGATTCAAACTTAGAACTTCGTACAGCAGTGTTCCAACACAATATCAACAAAACACTTGAAGAAACCATTATGTCATGCCTGACTGAATTCTGCAAGAATTCTGATGATGCCATCAATTCTCTGCAATTTCATGAATGTAATCTGAACATCCCTCACCAAGACAAACTATATCACTCTCACTCTTGTGTTTTTAGGGTGTCAGACATACATAACCATCACAGCTGAAACACTACCATAGGCTTGATCATATTCTCAATATCCTTAAAATTGAAGGATTCAAACACATGCATTTAACTGATCAAAGGACTTTCAATGGTTTTAATTTGGCCTGGCTAAGGTAGGAATTTTGTATGGAGAGTGGCTTCAAATGCTATGAGATTGACACTGAGAGCTTATCAATTTTGCTCCACTAACTTGCCCACAGAATTTCGGGAAGTCAATTCCTATGTTTGACCAATTTAATCACACTGCTTCACCCGCATGTTTTTCTTTTTCCTTTTTCTTTTTCTTTTTTTTTTTTTTTTTTTTTTTTTTTTTTTTTTCTTTTCCCTTTTCAATCTGCTTAGTGTAGTGGAGCTTACCTTAGATATTTTCTCTCTTTTTGAGAAAAATCAGTAGTTCAATCTCACTTAGGGTAAGTTCATCATGGATAGGTTAAGCAACAATTTGGTAATCACCAATGAATAGGTTCAAACCTCAAAGGGATAACAATGGAAGATTAATTATACAGGTGAGCTTTATGGCCAGGGCTATCAAGAACAAATTGCCTTATCATATCAGTTAAAATGCATGCCTTGTAGAGAAACAAACCAAGTTCTAGAGTGTCAGTACAGTGAGGCCTCTCAGAAAAATTTTACTGTCTAGGCTCAAACCTCAAGGCTATGATTTCAGACTAGAATTCACAGAGATATCAGGCATATCATCAATCTCAGCACATAATTTCAGACAGACGAACAATTCTAATCTCTACTCATGCCAAGTGACATCATGCCAAAACTTTCAAAGCTTAATGTACTTCCTAAGATGAATTCAATCATTTGTTTAAGGAAGCAACATCTAAATCTGAGATTATCAATAGGCATATTCCAAACAACATACATACAGGCATATTTCAAAAAATTTTGCTGAATTTTTAAAATTGCTTAAGCTAAGACAGATATTTCAACTGAAAATGTAAGTTGGTTCGAATATCTCCCCTGAAATGAAGTGTGGTTCCACAATTGCAGCTAAAGTGCAAGAACAGGTGGGCAAGGTCATCCACCATTCCCAGATTTTAGAAATTGCTGTCCCCAGCAATAACTAAGTTCAATCGATAAGAACGGCTGCGCAATTAAAGCACACATCATTAACAATAATATATCAGCAAAACAGTGAGAGAGACCCTGAGATGTTCATATCCAAAAAGTACTTGACCCTAACAAAATCCTATTGGTCATTTAAAACAAAACACAAATTTTAACAATGTCCGAAAATAAATAAAAGTAACAACAGCCAATGATCACTCCTCCATAGTATACTGCTGGGAAGAGCTAGGAGGATCGGCTGGATCAATCCCCATCTTCAAGCACATGGCCTTCATCATGGCATGCATCTCGAGTATGATCGGAGAGTCCTCATAGAGTGGCTGACGAGCAGATGAGGATGCTGCTGATGTCTGGGATGCTGGAGGTGCCTGAGGTACTGGCGGATCCTGTGGCTCTGGAGGGGGTATAGGATTTCCCTGGCTATTGAGAAGCCATGCTGCATGTTTTTCAGATTCCTTGTAATATCCTTCCAAGGCAGTCTTTGTCATAGGCTTTTCAGCCTTTACATCCAATGGCTCATTAGCAGGAATTTCAACCCCAGCTTTAATACACAGATTGGAGATTAAAGAACTGTGAGCCAATAGATTATTTTCCTTGCTCTGGGTAATCATGTGGACAATCCTGTCAGATAAAATGGCAGCAATATTCAGATTTTTGTCCCCCATCAGCACATAATATAGCACAGCCCTCTCGACATTAACATCACTTTTGTTCGTAGAAGGGATAACGGTTGCATTCACAAAAGTGTGCCAGCTGATAGCTTCACCAGTAAGGCTGAGCCTAGTAAATTTTTCGGGTACATTTGTGAGACCCGGCCTAAATTTCCATTCAGAGAATGGACTGGTGATCTTTTCTCGAACTTCATCAGCTATGAGGGGCATTTCTTCCCGATAATACCCTTCTGTCGGCTGCATCAGATTGAATAGTCGGGCAAACTCGCACTCAGCCGTAGGGTCATACGAAGTCTGGAGGAATTCTTCAATTGTTGCAGCATCAAATGGCACCTCCTTCCCTCTCACCCAACTCCTTCGGGTGGCATTGACCATGTTCTTATCAGCATTGGCCAGAAATTCTCTGAGAATGCGGCCAGAACTATCTTGTGGAAAGGTGACCAATGTCCTCCAGTGTCTCCTTTGAACCACTGAATAAATATTATCAAAAAGTAGGAGACTCCCCAAATCGAATCCCCTTTCTTTGATTACATTCTTATTCAGCAGTTTAGTTTCATAAACTTCCTGCTTTTCAGCGGACTGAAATCTTCTTGGATCAAAACTTGTGCGGGGTCTTTTCGCAGTAGATGACCCTTCTGTGCTTTTTTTCATTCTTTTTTCCTGAAACTCAGAAAAGTTCCCAATACATGTGCACCACAAATATTATCAGCAGCTATATTCAGTTCATATCATCATTCAGCTCAATTCCCAGATTTATTTTCAACCATCTACTCAAATAAACAATCCCAACCTCATTAATCATGCCAAACAATAGTTGTATTTCTCCAATCCATACCACACAACAAAATATCATGCCTTTAAACCGTTCATGCCAACGTATCATGCCTTTAAAGAATTCATTCCACATGCATATTTAAGCAATTAAACACATTCATACCACATGCCAACAAAAATCATGCCTCTCCTATTCTCATAATCATCATCAAGGAATGAGGAAAAGAAGAAATAATTACCTTTTCTCCAGCCATTTCAATCAAAATTTGAATTTTATGCAGAAATTTGATCCTTACGTGAACGGTGGAGAAGAAAGACTATGGTGGAGATGATGGTGGTGCGGTGGTGTACAGTGGCGGTGAACAGTGACGGTGCGGTGGTGTGGTGGTAGTGGGGTGAAGGAGAAGTGGAGGTGTGGGGTGGTGTGGTGGTGGTGGGTGAAGGAAAGGGAGATAAGAAGAAGAATGAAGGATGGGAGTGAAGAAAGTGGAGGAGAAGAAGAAAGGAAGAAGAAAAATAAAAATGGGGAAAATATGGGGGAGGGGCGCGGCGCTGCAGGAACAAGTTAGGGTTGCTGATTTAAAACCCTTTCCACGCTTGAAGCGTGGAGTTCCACGCTTCAAGCGTGGACCTACTGCCTTTGTCGATCCAAATTCCTTGTCCACGCTGCAAGCGTGGAGTTCCACGCTTCAAGCGTGGACATTCTGTCTGTTGACCTTTCAAATTCCATCCCCACGCTGCAAGCGTAGGGTTCTACGCTTGGAGCGTGGGACTACTGTCCCCTTCCGATTTTCCTGCGCTGCAAGCGTGGATTCCCACGCTTGGAGCGTGGATCCTCTGTCCCAAGTTTCTTTTCTCTGCTTGAAGCGCAGAGTTCTACGCTTCAAGCGTAAACTCTCTGGAGCATTTTCACTTCCTTCTTTTATTCAATTTTTTTAATTTTTCTCTGGTTATCTAAAAAAATGAAAACAAGAAACAATAAAAGGATAAAAATGTTGGGTTGCCTCCCAACTAGCGCGTGTTTAACGTCCCGAGCCTGACGGTTACCTCATTTAATTTGCAATTGAATGAAGGCGCAAAGCCACAACTTGTTTCACAACGGGTCCTCCATGGAAGAACTTCAATCTAGAGCCATTGACCTTGAAGGGTCTGTCGTCCTCCATGGAAGATATCTCCACAGTACCATATGGAAAGACCTTTTTAATCACAAAAGGTCCTGTCCACCTGGATTTCAACTTCCCTGGAAAAAGTTTCAATCGGGAATTGTATAACAATACCTGCTGACCAGGCTCAAACTCCTTGTGTTTAAGTTTGCTGTCATGATACTTCTTCGCTTTTTCTTTATAAATCCTAGAGCTTTCAAAGGCTGAATTCCTAAACTCATCAAGCTCTAACAGTTGAAACTTTCGTTTCTCAAGAGCTGCTGTGGCATCAAAGTTTAGGAATTTAATAGCCCAAAAGGCTCTATGTTCAAGCTCTACTGGTAAATGACAAGCTTTCCCGTACACAAGCTGATAGGGAGACATTCCTATCGGAGTTTTGTATGCAGTTCGGTATGCCCACAGTGCATCATCCAGTCTTTTTGACCAATCCTTTAGAGAAATACTGACAGTCTTTTCCAGGATTCGCTTCAGTTCCCTATTGGAAACTTCCACTTGGCCACTTGTCTGTGGATGATAAGGTGTAGCGACCTTATGCTTGACACCATATTTTGTTAACAGATTTTCAAACTGCTTATTGCAAAAATGAGAGCCTCCATCACTTATGATTGCTCTTGGCACTCCAAATCTGGTAAAGATATTCTTTCTTAGGAAGTTTACAACCACCTTCGCATCATTAGTAGGAAGAGCTGTTGCCTCAACCCACTTAGAAACGTAATCCACAGCTACCAGAATGTACTGGTTGGAATAGGAAGATGGAAATGGTCCCATGAAATCAATCCCCCATAAATCAAATAATTCCACCTCCATAATAGTGTTTAGAGGCATTTCATCTTTCCGGGAAATGTTCCCTGTCTTTTGGCATCTTTCGCATTTTTCCACATACTCTCTGGCATCTTTGAAAAGAGTAGGCCAGTAATACCCACTTTGCAATACCTTTTGTGCAGTTCTATTTCCACCAAAATGACCACCATAATCAGAATTGTGACAATGCCATAAAATTTCCTTGATTTCCAATTCTGATACACATCTTCTCAAGATTCCATCAGCACATTGGAAATACAGGAATGGATCATCCCATACATACCTCCTGGCATCATGTAAGAACTTTTTCACTTGTTGCTTTGTGAGATCAGGAGGTACTTTCTTGATGACCTTAAAATTAACAAAATCAGCAAACCATGGTTCCATATGTAGTGCAAAAATTGGTTCTTCAGATAATTTCACAGATATTGCAAGGACTTGTTCATCCGGAAAATAATCGTTGATCTCTAAAGCAGGATCATCTTGTAGGGTCTTCTCTCGGATTCTGGATAAGTGATCCGCAACCTTATTTTCCATTCCTGACTTGTCTTTGATCTCTAAATCAAACTCTTGAAATAACAACATCCACCTTAACAGCCGTGGTTTTGCATTTTGTTTAGAGATCAAATACTTTATTGCTGCGTGATCAGTAAAAATGATGGTCTTGGCACCAAGGAGATACGGTCTAAATTTATCAAGTGCATAGACCACAGCGAGCATCTCCTTCTCTGTTGTTGCATAGTTTACCTGTGCTTCATTCAGAACTTTGCTAGCATAATAAATTACGTGCAACAGTTTGTTTCTTCGTTGGCCAAGAACAGCACCAATAGCTAGATCACTAGCATCGCACATCAACTCAAATGGCATACTCCAATCAGGTGAAACCAAGACAGGAGCAGTAGTGAGTTTTTCCTTTAATAAATTAAAGGCTTTGAGACATGCATCGTCAAAAACGAACTCATTATCTTTCATGAGAAGTTGACTTAGTGGCTTGGCAATTTTTGAGAAGTCTTTGATGAATCTTCTATAAAAGCCAGCATGACCAAGGAAACTCCTCACTCCATTAACATTAATTGGAGGAGGTAGTTTTTCAATGAGCATTAGTTTTGCTCTATCAACTTCTATACCTTCCTTAGAAATTTTGTGTCCAAGCACAATGCCTTCTTGGACCATGAAATGACATTTTTCCCAGTTAAGGACCAGATTTGTCTCCTGACATCTTTTTAGTACTTTAGATAAATTGCCTAAGCAATCATCAAAGCAAGAGCCAAATACCGAAAAGTCATCCATGAATACTTCTAAGAACTTTTCTACCATATCTGAGAAGATTGATAACATGCACCTTTGAAAAGTAGCAGGTGCATTGCACAATCCAAACGGCATTCTCCTATAGGCAAAAACGCCAAAAGGACAAGTGAATGCTGTCTTTTCTTGATCTTCTGGAGTCACTGCAATTTGATTATAACCACTGTACCCATCAAGGAAACAATAATATGAATGACCTGCTAACCTTTCCAGCATTTGATCCACAAAAGGGAGAGGAAAATGATCCTTCCTAGTTGCTTCATTAAGCCGTCTGTAGTCAACACACATTCTCCATCCAGTAATTGTCCTGGTAGAGATTAATTCATCCTTATCGTTCTTTACCACAGTAACACCTCCTTTCTTTGGTACAGTTTGTACAGGACTCACCCATGCAGTATCTGATATTGAATAAATCATTCCAGCATCAAGAAGTTTAACTACTTCTTTTCTCACCACTTCTTTCATCATGGGGTTCAATCTCCTTTGAGGCTGCCTTACAGGTTTGATATCATTCTCCATGAGAATTTTATGCGTACAGAAGGAAGGGCTTATACCCTTAAGATCAGCCATGGACCATCCTAAAGCAGTCTTATGTTTTAAAAGAATTTCTTTCAGCTTCTTCTCATCATCAGCAGATAAACTGTTATTTATGATCACTGGATATGTTTCATTGTCACCCAGGAACATATACTTTAGGGCTGGAGGTAACTCCTTAAGATCAACTTTAGGAGCACCTATTTCCTTGTCAGAAGTCTTCTGTTCAAGCAATTCATTAGCAACTTTAATGTCTTCCTCAAAAGGGATATGATCTCTTTCTTGCAATTCAACAGTAAATTCTTGCAAGGGAGTTTCATCTTCATGCATTACTTCCTCTAAGACATTAATTTCAAAACAATCACTATCATCATTTGGTCTTTTTATTGCATCAAAGACATTGACAGTGATTGTGTCTTCATTCATCCTTAGCACCAGCTTTCCCTGTTCTACATCAATCATTGCACGGGCTGTGGCCAGGAAAGGTCTACCCAATATGAGAGGCATTTCATTCTCAACCTCCATATCAAGCACAATGAAATCAGCCGGAAAGATGAACTTGTCAATTTTTACCAGAACATCTTCGACTATTCCACTTGGTTTCCTCAAGGATCTATCAGCCAGCTGAAGAGAAACCATAGTAGGCTTCAATTCAGTGATCCCTAAGACTTTACAAACAGATAAGGGCATCAGATTAATACTTGCCCCTAAATCACACAAAGCTTTGCCAATCTTTGTGTCTCCTATTTCAATTTCAATATTAAAGCTTCCAGGATCACGAAGTTTGGGAGGAAACTTCCTAGTAATAATAGCACTGCACTTCTCATTAAGTGCAACTGTTTGGCATTCCTGTAGCTTTTGCTTCCTGGAAAGGAGGTCTTTCATGAATTTGGCGTAGTTTGGCATATTAGCCAATGCTTCAGCGAACGGAATGTTCACATGTAATTTCTTGAAAAGATCAAGAAATCTGTCATAACTCTTGGCTTTTAATTCTGGCTTCAACCTTCCAGGATAAGGTGCCATTTTCAGCAGATACTCTTCACTGAGTTCAAATTTTTCTTTTGGAAGAGTAGC
>JAVKPL010011784.1:0-56125 GCA_032173675.1 Gastrolobium villosum | reverse complement strand
CTGTAACAAGCAGTTTGACAACTTGTTGGATAAATATGGTGTTAAACATAAGGTTGCTACACCTTATCATCCACAAACAAGTGGCCAAGTAGAAGTTTCTAATAGGGAATTAAAGCGGATTCTATAGAAGATTGTTGGGAATTCTTTGAAGGATTGGTCTAAGAGGTTAGATGATGCACTATGGACGTACATGACTGCTTTTAAGACTCCTATTGGTATGTCCCCTTGTCAATTGGTATTTGGAAAATCTTGCCATTTACCCGTGGAGTTAGAACATAAAGCTTTATGGGCTATCAAATTCCTAAATTTTGACCCAACAAAAGCTCTTGAGAAAAGGAAGATTCAGTTAAGTGAGCTTGATGAGTTCTGAAATTCTGCATATGAGAGTGCCATAATTTACAAGGAGAAAACCAAGAAGTGACATGATAATAGAATTACTCACAAGGAGTTTGAACCCGGCCAACAAGTTTTGCTGTATAATTCTCACTTGAGGTTGTTTCCAGGAAAATTGAAATCAAGGTGGTCTGGTCCTTATGTGGTGAAAACAGTTTTTCCTTATGGTACAATAGAAATATCACCCCTGAATGAAGATAGACCCTTCAAGGTGAATGGTTCGAGGTTAAAGTTCTATCATGAAGGGATTGTGTCACACAATACTGTGACTCAATACCTGAACTCCGTTGGCACGTGAAAGAGGTAACCGTCAGGCTCGTGACGTTAAACACACGCTTATTGGGAGGCAACCCAATGTAAAAAAAAAAAAAAATATTTGAGGCAGTAATATGGTGCTATTCAGCGCCACATTGGCGTGGATCAACGCCGAACAAAAAAATGGCAGTGATGCGGAGCGGTCTTGCGCCATTTCGCCGCAGACTCGCGCCACCTTAAAATAAAAAAAAAATTAAGTTTTCAGTGGTGTCGGTGCCCCCTTCCAAAAAAAATTTTATTTTATTTTATTTTATTTCAACCCTAACCCCTCCCTTTATAACTCTCCCTTTCCCTTTTTCCTAACCCTTTAGCGTCACACACCTTCCTCTCTCCCTCTGCATTTTCTTTTCTTCTCCATCTTACTTCCCTGCTTCTATCTCATACCCATTCACCATTTTATTTTAAAAAGCATCTCACACACCAAGCACTCTTCATTATCATCATTCATGGCACCAAAGGTATGCTTCTCTATCTTTTTATATTTTTTATCTTTGGTTTCCTATATGGTAAGATTTAATTGAGATTGTGTGATCTGATTTTAACTGTCATGTATATGATTTACTGGGTGTAGTGCAGTTATTTTGTGCGTTTATAAAAAAAAGGGAATCATCTGGCGCTACTGCGCGCCAAAGCGGCGCCATGGCGTGGTCTCGCGCAAGGGCGCGGATTCGCGCGTAGGCGCAATCCAGTGCCAAAAAAAAATATTTTGAATTATAATGTAGGTCTGTGTGTGTTTAGACATTTTGAGTTATTGTGAGTCATGTTATGTTGAATATTTTGCTCGTTAATTTAATTGCGAGTAAACTGGGTAAATTGCTGTCATAAGATCTGAGATTAAATCTGGGAATGATATGTGCATGTGGTTTGAGTAGAAATATTTACAATATTTATCCCATGTGCCTGCACCTTTATTAACTGATTTGATCTGAGATAAATCTGGGAATTCTCTGTTGTTATGAAATGATCATGATATTTTCTGTATTATTTGCATTGGGCTGTTTTTCTGATTTGCAGACCTATAAGGGTAAGGAACCAACATCTTCTAGTAAAAAGAAGAGGAAAGTTTCTACTCTTGATGAAAATAGATTTGTGAACATGGAAACTCAAAAGAGATTCTATGATTCATATGTTGACAAAGGTTTTATCCCGGAAAGACGTATTGCTCTGGATCTTCCTGATGACAATCTCATTCTGAGAACTATACAAAGAATGAAATGGGAGGTGCTGGTAGATTATGCTGAACCGGCCCCCAGCTCAATTATGAAAGAGTTTTATGCAAATGCTGACTTGGAGGATTTACAGACAACCAAGACTTCTTGGGTTAGAGGAGTTGCAGTTCCCTTTGATGCAGCTACCATTGAGGCATATCTGCTGACCAATTTCCGTTCATCTACGTTTTGTGATTATGTTGATCTTTACAATCGCATGTTGCCTAGTATGGGGCGCAGGCAGTATCTGGAGGAATTTCCTTAATTAACAGAAATGGTACGGATGATGATAACTCAACCATTCTCAGAATGGGAAACTAAACCTGGTGGCATCCCAGAAAAGTTACGCATGTCACACCTGACTGGTGAATGTCGTTTCTAGCATTGTTTTGTGAATGCTAATATCTTGCCCTCCTCTAATCTGTCAGATGTGAATATTGAGAGGGCATCTCTATTATATATACTTATTGGGGAGGAAATATTGCATATTTCTGCCGCATTATCTGATAGAATTTGCTATATGGTAACAAGGAGTAGACAGAAAGAGCGTCTGGGTTTAGCTTCTCTTATTTCAAATTTGTGTACTCGGGCCGGTGTGCTTATCCCCGATGATGAGGAGTTTGATATTAGGCCTGCATCTACACTAACTCTGGACACATACATAGATCACTGTAATAAATCTGAGATTGATTTCAAAAGCAGAGGCCGCAAAGCTGGTAGGCCTCCTTCTCCACGTGTTCCACGTATGGCTATTCTACCTCAGGTACCTGAGCTAGATGCTTCAGAAGCACATTATGCTCATACAACTCCAGTTACTACACAAGGACCTCCTCCTGCTTGTGATTTTTATGAGATGCAACAACAACTTTCACAATTGTTTATTCAGAATGAGCAGCAGTTCTCGCGTCTGTCTATTCAGAATGAGAAACTCCTTATGCAGGGAAAGTATTTTCAGCAATTCCTAGAGCATGCATTTCCTACTGTACCATTTGAGACATTCCTACCTGTGTACCCAGAAGTTTCTCCTCTTTATGTGTATCAAAACCCTTATCCTGCTCTAGCTCCAGCTGATGTTCCCATGCCTTCACAGCCATTTATAGAACCAGAGCTGTATCGTCTTGCTCCTGATCCATTCCATGATGCTAGAAGGATGGCGACGGAGGATTCTGAGGATGAGGACGATTGATGTCTCCTTGCTGATGGAGATATATTGTATTTTAGTTTAATTTTTCTGTTTCGTAATTTTGCTGTTTTTATTATGACCATAGGTTGTTGTTAGGGTCAATTATTTTCTTTGTGTTAGATTATTTCCCAACATTCAGATGTTTCATGTGCGCATTATAGTTTCTTCTATATGCCACTGTTTGTTCCATTGTGCAGGTTTTTCTTCCTTCTTGTGGTTTAATTATTGCTGAGGACAGCAATGCTCTAAATCTGGGAATGGTTGGCTTGCACCTTAGAACTGCAATTCTTCTATCAGCGAAGATATTCTAACTCTTTTAATTTTCTTAGTTATTTTTATAGTTATTTTGTGTGCTATATAAAAAAAAATGTGTTATCCCAGGTTTAAATGTGCTCATCTTGTTAATGTAAATGATTGAATTTTAGGAAATATATTGTATGACTTTCTGGCATAACATTGCATAGGTATAATTGGATTGCATTATTGCTCGTTTTTCTGAGTTAAGATTGTGGAATCTGATAATGTCTGAAGTCAATTTTCTTGAGTCTGCATTGATACCATAGCTGTAAGGTTTTGAGCCTAAACACTGAAATTTTTGTTGAAAGGCCTCACTGTTGTAATACTCTAGAACTTGATTTGTTTATCTGTGATGCATGCATTGATTGATATAATAAAGACATTTTGTTCTTATTAGCTATTGGCCAAAAATAACTTTACTATACGAAATTTTCCCTTGCTATCCCTTTTGAGCCTGAACTGATTTGTTGAAAAATGACATATTGCCTGATTAATGGCTTAGCCTATATTCATGAGATTTACCTTGGTTGAGATTGAATCACTGAATGTGTTGAAAATAAAATAAAGAAATTGAGATAAGCTCCATAAAGGTCAAGGAATTAAGGGATGAAAAATTCATATACACCCTTATATAAAAAAAGAAGAAGGGTAAAGTGAAAAGCAAGAAAAAGGAAAAAAAAAATAAAAGGTGTTTGGAAGGAATTAATTCCCAAAATTCCGTGGGAATGTTAGTAGAGCAAAACAATTGAGTTGAATTTGTTAAAAGTGAAATAATATCAGTTTTCAATCTCTTGGTTATTTAAGCTACTATCCAAGTTTTCCTACCTATTACCCCGACCAAGTTACAACCTGTGAAGTCCTTTTGATCAATTGATGCATGTGTTTGATTCTTCAATTTTAAGAATTTTTAAGAATATGATCAAGCTTATGGTAGTGTTATAGCTTTGAGTAATTGAGTGCTCATGATACCCTTAAACACTGAGTGTTGAGTGAACATTATTTATCTGTGTGAGAGGTAATCAATGTAGACTTGTATATTTAAGAAGCTGATGGCATTATTGGAAGTTCATGATATTGAGTCAGGCATGCATAGCATATTGTGTCTGAGAGTGTCTATGATTGTTATGTTGGATTAATTGAATATTTCCTGGATTAAGTCTTTTACATTGCTGGGGACAACAACGTTTAAATCTGGGAATGGTTTGATGTGCCTCTGGCAAGTGTGATTTTTCTATGTTAAAATTGATAAGAATTGAATCATAAGAGAGCAATTTAAATACATATTTGCTAATTATGTTGATTCTTTATATGTCAATAATATTCACCTTTTAATTGTATTTTTACAGGAAAAAGAAGTGAGAATTATAAAAAGCCTGTTAATGCAATTCTACACCGGTGCAGTACACTACAAGTCCCAGAAGTATGGTGCGGACCGGCACCACACTGGCGCAAACTCGCGCCAGTTTACGAACTTTGCAGCGAAGGCACCAAAGTGGCGCTAAGTAGAACCAAAGTGGCGTCACCTAGCGCCATAACACAGAACCTTGGCGCTGTCTAGCGCCCACACATGAAGAAAATGGAGCAAGCTAGCGCCACACCAAGCAAGAAACATTGGCGCTAGCTAGCGCCCAAATTGAAGAAACATTGGCTCTAGCTAGCGCCCAATTAGCAAGGAATTGGCGCAAACTAGCGCCCTAAAGTGGGAGAAGGAGTGGCGCCCCTATGGCGCCGTGTTATGAACTTTGAGTTCCGACTTTTCAGATCAGGCAGTGGCGTGGCGCAAACTTGCGCCAACCCGGCGCCAACTGGCGCCGGTTTGCGGGATGGATGCTCCGTGTTTTTTGAATGGTATTTTTGGAAAAAAACAAGAGCAGGTTATAAAAGTACCTTTTACACAATTAGGTCAGACATTCAGAAAAACACATTCTGATACATTCGGCTGAGACACAATTGAGAGGCAGATCTGGAGAGGCTGGAGGGAGGAGCTCTGTGGCGTTCTTCGTTCCTCGTCTCGTTCTTAGTATTTTCTTTATCTTCTATTTAATTTATGTTGAATTCTAGATCAGCAATCATGATGTTGATTGGCTAGATCCTTTTTATTTTAGTCAGGGTCACGATCCATATGTGAACCCTTGATACGAAGGATTGATTTGTGGTTTTTGATTTATATAATTATCTTTATCTTTACTCTGTGCGAATTTTATATTCCCTTTGTTAGAATTGATCGATCTGATAGTTGGGATAATCAGAGGATCAAAACCCTAGATAGGAATATTGGGATTTTGATCTCGAAAGGGGGTAAGATAACAATCTGTATGCGTGCTAGGAATAGACGTGTATGTGATTGCAGATGCTTAAATTATCGCGCCCATTGCTTGATCCCATGAGAAACATTGCAAGGAATTGGGGTTCCTTAAAGGTTTAACCCTACAAGGAATTGAGGGTTAACTATTAAATCTTTTTAGATGATAATTTATCTGAGTGATTATATAAATAATTATTGTAAATCAATCCGGAGTAAAAAACGGGGATCATTTGGTGAATGAACCCTGGCTACAATGTTTCTTAATATTTTACAAAAATCAATCTTTGTTCTTATTTTTATTTTTTAATATAAAAATTCAAAAACAAGTTTTTACTTTCAATTTCATTCAATTTGACAATATTTGTCATACAAACCATATTTGAATCTGTTCCATTCTTTAAGAAAAAGTTTAATTGATATTAGATCTCAATCCCTGTGGAGACCAATTTTACTTATCATTTTATTACTTGTGCGATCGGTATACTTGCCGGAGAGCAACAAAAATTCTGCCAAATCACAAGCTTTCAAAGATAAATCAGTATCAAGAGGATTGGTACTCGCAAGATCATAAAGATTGTTTTGCAATTCTCCCCATATGTCAGTCCAGAAGAGGGTCAAAATGTCATTTTCAACATCTCATTCTAGGTACTGAGACGTCTTATTCCAAGCAAAGTATAAGTTTCTCCAAAATTGAGTCTTATTCCAAAATTGAGTCACCACTCCACGACAAGGGTCACACTTCCTCCCATATTTTCCAAAAAGAACCTGAGCCGAAAGACTTTTCTAGTTGTTGATGAATTACCAAGATATCTTATGCATAAAAACCTAATTATGAACTTCGAGATTAATAATTCCAAGGCCACCACACTGCTTTGATAGATACATATTTTTCCCAAGAAGTGGGCTTTACGCTTTGAGTGAGAATCATCCCAAGTGAAATTGCGCTAAAACTTCTCAATCTCTTGACACATGTTAGGGAGCACATTATTTTGCATATAGAAGCTAGAAATGGCTGAAATGATATCTTTGCTAGAGTGATTTTTCCTACAAGAGAGAGGCACTTGGATTTCTAACTATAAAGTCTATTTTGAACTTTATTAATAATACCAGCATAATAATCCTTTCTAATCTGTCTGTGTCTCATTAGGGAACCCGGGTAGCAACCTAGATTGTTGACTCTCTTGAAATCACTAACAGAGGTAATCTCATGAGCAAGGTCCATAGGGACACTTTTAGAAGTGAATGCAAGATTTTCCTATGCTCACACATTGTCCAGACATTTTTTAGGATCTATCCATGAAATAAATGATTAAGTTTAGCTGACTCAAATATGCTTTAGAAAAAAGGATGATGTCATCAACAAACATAATGTGAGAAATCAAAGGTCCTTCCTACCAGCTTTGATTGGGTGCCAATTCTTATTTTCAAGTTCGTTCATTATTAAATGGGAGAGTTTTTCCATACAAAAAAAAATAGTTAGAGAGAAATAGGGTTTCCTTTCCTAATACCTCTACGAAATTGGAAACCAAGGGTTTTAGCACCATTCCAAAGAACCTCCAAGTAAGGGCTTGTAATATAACCCATGATAGTCTCCACCAGATTACTAGAGGAACCAACATCAGCGAGGACCATTTTGATGAAATCTCATCTAAGCTTGTTATAAGCTTTCTCCAAATCAATTTTTATGGAAAATAAACTTTTTTCCCCTTCCATCTTGTGCCTAGAATGGACAAGTTCTTTAGAAATGATAATTTGTCTTGAATGTACCTCCTAGAAACATTGACTAGGGGAGATGACAAGGAGTGGTTTGATCTTATGAGTTAGGATCTTGCTAATGTCTTGATAGATTATATTACGTAGAGCAATTGGCCGAAAGTGCTTCATAAGTTGTGGGCTACCAATCTTGGGGATAAAAGCAATGATGATTTGATTGATGTCTATTACGCAATTAGGGTGGTTCATGTAGAAAATCATACTGTTGAAAACTACCTTTTAGGTGTTCCCAGTAGCGGTGATGGAACAAAGCAGGGAATCCATCAAGGCATGGAGATTATTTAAAGTGGATCGGGACCACCATTTTTAGGTGGTCCCTTAGTGTAAATATGAGGATAAAATTGGAAAAGTAGAAAAATAATAAAGGTAAAAATGAAAAGAGAAAATTAATGTTATGAGAGGGAGCGCCGAAAGATTCAGTGGTCCTGGAACATATTAAATATTTCCTAGCGCTTTTAAGGCAGCCATTTGGAAAAAAGCATTCTTAACATCACTTCTTTAAATATATTTAAAGGCAACAAACTTGATTGCTCCTCAAAGAGAACATGCCAATGCCCAAGAGGCTCTAGTATAAAACCATGTTTTATCCTTGTTGTCCTATTTGAAATGATTTTTCAAAAAAACCACAAGCTAACCTGATAACATCCTCTTCATCATTAATCCAATGGCTTGCATCCTCTAAGTTTTACAAACTTAATATACCTAAATTGAATGTACCTAAATTTATAAAAAATCAGGAGTAATTTCATGATACTTCTAAACCTAAGGATTTGAAGTTTAAAACCCAAAACATCCCTCACATTTTGTTCAGTGAGTTCGATTTCTGAGTCTCACAACTTTTGAGAATTTTTTTTTTTTTTTTGGTAAAAGACTTTTGAGAATTTTAAAAGAGCTTAATTCTGAAATCGAATTAGTCGGATTTATGAGTTTCAATTAATATTTACTAAATAAAAATAAAAATTGAATAACAAACACATGTATTGTAAAAATAAAAATAAAAAAATGCGACTTTGAGCATGACAAAGTCCTCAACACTCCAAGAGGTATTATTTTATTTCAACTTTGGAACAACCAAATATATAAAATATGGGAAAAATATTTCTCTTTTTAAATGACATAACTTATATCATTTCACTCTCACAAAAAGGTGAGACCCATACCTTTATTTTTTTGTCCACTCTCTTCCCCCTTTATCTATCTCTTTCTCTCACTCAAAATAACATAACTTTACATCCTTTGAAATAACACATCCCCATAAAATATTACCCGCATCAAGACCTGATATCATTTCCGTAATTTGAAATGTTAAAATATATATTGTTTTTATCTGTAACGTTTATTTTAACTTAATATTTATATAAATTTGTAATTTATTTTTAAAATAACCGCAATGGTCATCAAATTTGAGAATTATATAAAACTATTATAAAGTATAGCAATTAATTCTTTTGATACATTAACAATTAATTTATAAATAACTATTAATATATAGATAAAAATTTATAATATCCTTAATTTTTATATATCATATTTATTTTTTAGACCTTAAATTTTTTTGTTATAATGCTAATAAATAATCTGATGAATAAAGAAGATTAAACAATTTTTTTATTCATATAATCATTGAATCAAAAATTTGTTTTATACAAAAAGAATAAATCAAATTTCATATACCAATTAAAATATATTTTATCCTACTATAAACCTTGTTATTTTTATAAATTTAAGAATAAGCATTGAAGTTGATTGGTTAAGAATGAATTAAGTAAAAATTATATAAATAAAAGGAATTATAAATCTAATTCCTTAACATTTTAGTTGAAATATGGTGCCAAAATTATTTATGATAATTTACTTTTAGAATTACTTCTAATTCTCTCATTACCATGAACTCCTCCCTTCGAGTAGTTGCTGATTAATATTATTAGAGTTAGGGTTTATTTTTATCATATTGCTGAAAAAAATTATCTCAAGTAAGAAAAAAAATAATTATGTACTATGAATAACATATAATTATAATAATAAAATTATTTTTTTCTCTCCGTCATATCAACCGATAATGGTTGAGGAAAGAAAAATAAAATAACTTTAATATTATAATTATGGGAATAACATTTATCCTTTTAAAGGATATAAGCTTATATCATTTTATATTGGCTGATCATCGTCTTGGTAAGCTGTTGCCTCACCAACTAGCTAATCAGACGCGAGCCCCTCCTCGGGCGGATTCCTCCTTTTGCTTCTCAGCCTATGGGGTATTAGCAGCCATTTCCAGCTGTTGTTCCCCTCCCAAGGGCAGGTTCTTACGCGTTACTCACCCGTCCGCCACTGGAAACACCATTTTTATTGAATCAAAATTATTAATTAATTAATAATAAATTTGACCCATTAAGTTTGATCCAATAAACTATAACCGATGATGGATGGAAATCAACGATTAGCATCTAAAATGATATAAACTTATATCCTTTAAAAGGATGGATGTTTTTCACTATAATTATATACTATATGTAATACGTAGTTTATTCTGTATGAAATAATTCTTTTTAAAGTAACATAATGTAGTGGGAGCAGATTTCTGAGTAGGGAGAGTAAGATAACAAGAATGTAGAGAGGGAAGGAGAATAGAGAGAGAAAGAGTTTTCTGAATATAATTTCCATATCATTCCTCATGTCCTCATGCACTATTTAAACAGTAGGGTTGCAAAATAGAAGTTTGTGGGCTAAAATAACTAGTGGGCTGAAATGTTAAAAGGCTTTGGGATCCATTAACCCAACACATAGTCAGACAAATAGATGGGCTTCCTCTTCCTACGTGGGCTATTGTCAACTGAGTTTATTGGGCTTTTGTTGCGGCCCGTTACATCACCCACCGCTGCAATTACAGACTTGTCCTCAAGTCTGAGCTTATCCTCAACACGTGGGTCCGGTTGCGTGTCCTCGAGCCGTGGGACATTGGGACGTGGGAGTGCAGTCTGCGCACTGGTGCCTTGGGACGCGGCTTGCGAATCCAACGGCTGAGCACGTGCCGACACAGGAGGCGGAATCTGAGCCGTTGATGCCTTCTCACAGGTGCGTGACAGCTGGGGCGCACCTAGGAAATCGTGGGGTGCAGATTGTATCGAAACGGGTGACGCACTGTGGACCGTAGATCCTGGAAGCTGAAAAGCTGGTTGTTTGAGACCAGTTGAAGTTATCATACCTCCGGTGTCTTCAGCTGCTCCCTTTACTTGAGTTCCTCTACCCTCGTTCTCATCCCCTTCCAACAAACCATCGTGACCTTTAATCGTTGAGCAAATGTCTTCAGCTGCTCCTTTCACTGGAGTTCCATTACCCTCGTTCTCATCTCTTTCCATACCGGCAGTATGACCAATGACTTCTTTGCCCGTAGTTGCTCGTGGAATACTGACCGAAGATGGTACTATAGCTTCTTTATCCTCCCATGTCGAGTCTTCCGGTGGTAGAGCCTCCCACTGGACCAAGACTTGTGGTACTAAAACCCCCCGGCGCCAGATCTGCCGCTCTCCCACCACGGCGCAAGGTTTATGGATGAGAGGAGTGTCCTTTGCTGCCAAAGGAAGTGGGTGAATCTTCAAAAGATGAGTGGAGCGGTACGGTTTCAAGGCCGAAATATGAAATACCGGATGTATGCGAGCCGTCGGTGGTAACTTGAGACGGTAAGCTACGGCTCCGATACGCTCTTCTACCTCAAACGGCCCATAATAATGCAGAGCCAACTTTTGAGAGGAACGTCGCGTTACAGACAACTGTCTGTAAGGTTGGAGACGAAGCAAAACCAGATCACCCGAGGTAAAAATCCAGTCTTTACGTTTTTTATCTGCTTGAGCTTTCATCGTTTGTTGAGATCTGAACAAATTTTCTTTCAATGAACTGATGAGGTGCATACGGTCGGCCAAAGTAGATTCAACAGCCTCATTTTGGGAAGATCCCAAACAGTAGGCCATAAGATTGGGAGGTGCTCGCCCAAACATGGCATGGTAAGGAGTAGTGCCAGTGGACGAGTGAAAAGACGTGTTATAATGATACTCTGCCAGGCTTAAAAACTTGGACCAAGATGCTGGATGAGAATGCGAAAACGCACGAAGGTAACTCTCTAAACACCTGTTAACTCTTTCTGTTTGCCCATCCGTTTGAGGGTGATAACTTGAACTGAATTTGAGAGTTGTTCCTTGTAGTTTGAATAGAGATCGCCAAAAATCACTAAGAAAAATCGGATCGCGATCCGAAACAATGGATTCTGGTATCCCATGGAGCTTCCCAACAAAGTCCCAAAAGAGCTGCGCCACCGTAACGGCCGAGTAGTGACGGGGAAGAGCAATGAAATGGGCCTTGGATAATCTATCAACCACCACCATGATAGCTGTGTGACCCGATGATACAGGTAAATGGGTTATAAAGTCCATGCTTACATCAGCCCATAACTTTTCTGGGATTTGTAAGGGCTATAACAGTCCCAGGGGTGGATGATTCGGGGCTTTTAGTTTCTGGCATGTATCACAACTAAGAATAAAAGTCTTAACATCTCTTCTTAATCCCTTCCAGGTGAAATTGCTGGAAATGCGATGTAGCGTAGCTTGGATGCCAGAGTGGCCCCCTTGAACAGAGCTATGAAATTACTGAAGAACATGTTGGATCAGAGTCGAACCAGCAGGAAGGAATATGCGGCAGCGATGGAAGAGAATACCGTTACGCAAACGCCACTCAGCAAAATCATTTGGTCGTTCCTTAATGTCTGTAATTAACTTCACAGTATAGGGATCTGTCATGTACTCGGACTGTAATAATTTTGTATTATGGAGGACTGGGCCAGTAATGGCCAGGAGGTGGGGCATGTGAGTTGTCGGTCCCCCTTCAGGCAGCCGGGAAAGGCAGTCGGCCACAACGTTGGTCTTACCGCTCTTGTAAGTTATTGTGTAATGGAAACCCAAGAGCTTAGCAAGAAATTTATGTTGCTCTGGTGTTTGGATAACCTGGTTCATCAGGTTATGCAAACTTTTGTGATCCGTCCGAATGATGAAATGTGAGCCCAGGAGATACTGACGCCATTTGCTCACGGCTGAAGTAATGGCGAACATCTCCCTCACATAAACGGACTGATTTTGCATCGTAGGTGATAGTTTGCGACTGTAGAAGGCAATAGGCTTCTCTCGCTGCAACAAAACCGCTCCAATGCCCACCCCTGAAGCATATGTTTCGACCACAAATGGTTCAGTGAAATCCGGAAGGACCAAAATGGGTGCTGTGGTGAGAGCTCGTTTAATGGACGCGAAGGCATCAGCAGCAAGCGATGTCCACGAAAACCCATTTTTGGATAAGAGGTCCGTTAAAGGGGCCGCTAAGGAAGCATATTTCTTAATGAATTTGCAGTAATATCCCGATATACCGAGAAAAGCGCGCACCTGGGTAGTGTTAGTGGGAACCGGCCACTCCAATATGGCCTGTAATTTTTCTGGATCAGGGACCACCCCCGAGCCCGCAATGACATGGCCCAAATATGGAATAGATTGTGCCGCAAACATGCATTTCTCCCTTTTTACATAAAGAGAATGTGCGCGTAATGTGGCTAACACCTTCTCCAAATGAAGGAAATGTTGTTCTGTAGATGAGCTGTATACCAAGATATCATCAAAAAAAAATAACCACAAATTTTCTAAGGTAAGCAGCAAAAATAGTATTCATAGTTGCCTGAAAAGTAGATGGGGCATTTGAAAGGCCAAAAGGCATAACCACAAATTCAAAGTGCCCATGATGGGTGCGAAAAGCTGTTTTGTGAATGTCAGCTTCATGCATGCGGATCTGGTGGTAGCCCGAACGGAGGTCCAATTTAGAAAAAAAAATTGCCCCATGAAGCTCATCGAGCAACTCATCAATTGTGGGAATGGGAAATTTGTCTTGGACCGTAATGGCATTTAGAGCTCAATAGTCCACACAAAAACGCCATGTACCGTCCTTCTTTTTAACCAACAAAACTGGAGAACTAAAAGCAGAATGGCTAGAACGAATCACGCATGTGTGTAACATATCAGTCACTAATTTCTTAATTTCCGTTTTTTGGTAGTGTGGGTATCGATACGGTCGAACCTGGACCGGTTTGGCATCAGGTAATAAGTGAATGTGATGATTGTACCCACGATCAGGAGGTAAAGAGATGGGTGGTTCAAAGACATCAGAAAATTCTTGTAAGATGTGATTCAAGGCTGAGCAATTAGCAGCAGATGGTTGAGGTGGTGGCGGTAAGTCCGAATTGGATGTGAAACACATCAGGCATGTAGAAATGGAATCGTTCAACACCAATTTCTGTAGTTGGGAGGAGCTAATATGGCTCGGAGTGACACTCATATTACCCTGAAGTAGAACCTGTGAGTTGTGATAAGAGAAAGACATAGTTAATGTTGAATAATCTGTAACAATTGGGCCCAAGGTAGATAACCATTGGACACCCAAAACCACATCCGCCCCTTTAAGGTTAAGGACATATAGATCAATCATGAACACATGGGATTGTATATCAACAGGAATATTGCGACAAATCGCAGAACATAAAAGAGCATCCCCATTCCCCACATGAACTTTGAAAGGGGAAATAACATGTAGTGTTAAAGGGAGATGAGCAGCCATGCGGTGAGTGATAAAATTGTGAGTACTACCACCATCCACCAGAATCTGGATTGGATGACCACCAACGTTACCCTGCAAGCGAAAGGAATTGGTTGAGCGGTGACCAAAAAGGGCATTAAAACTGATAGCATGGGGTATTTCCGGGGAAGGTGACTCTAGGTTTTCCACAATTGGAGGATCTTGTTGTTCCTCTGTAATTTCTGGATTGTCTTCATCCGTACCTTCCAAATACAAAAGAGTGGCACGTCCCTTGCAGCGGTGACCCGGAATAAATCTCTCATCACAGTTATAGCATAGATTCTTTTCGCGACGGGCGGCCATTTCTGATGGGTTTAGTCTTCTAATTGGGATAGAGGGTAAGGCAGGTGGGGGTTTAGGGTTCAATGTGTGTGGGACGGTCGTAATGGGTTGGGCTGCAATTGGAGGGTTTGTGAATGAAAGGGAAATGTTTGTGGGTCGTGTCTGCCATGGTTTAGTGGTTCGAGAATTAGCAAACTGATCCTCATAGACCTTAGCGTATGCAAAAGCTGCGGTAACATCGCGTGGTCGATGAACCAACACCGCTCGACGGAGCTGAGGTTTCAATCCTGAGATAAACAGGCTCTTACGCATAAGAGGTGTTAAATCAGGAACTCGTCGTGCGTGCATCTCAAAAGCTGCTTGAAATTCAGAAACCGATCCGCCTTGTTAGAGTTTAGCGAGGGAACCCAATGGATCTTCAGAAGGTCCAAAACGGTGATGAATGGCTTGCACAAAGTGGGGCCAGTCAGGCAAGTCGCCATTCCCCAATAGCGATTCAAACCAGCAAGATGCAGGCATATCCAGATTAAAAGAAACGAGATCAAGACGATCCAGATCAGGAACCTGGTGATAGCGGAAATAACGTTCCACAGCGAACAACCATGGGCCTGGATCTCCAGATCCAAAGCGGGGAAAATCAATTTTCATAGAACGGGAGGGGTGTGGTGGCCGTGGTGCGCCAGCGTGATGTGGACCTGCGCCCAGTACCCCTGCTTGTTGGACGTTCAACAGATTGGTCATCTGTACCTGCATATTCTGTAGAAGGGTATAAACATCCTGGATCTGAGTATTCACAGCTGTGAATCGGAGATTAGTCTCTTCAAACCGTTGATCTTGAGCCAACTCGAAGGTCTCCAAACGGTGATCCAAAGTCTGTTCCAGAGTGACAAACTGTTGGTCATGAGACTGGACCTGATTGGTGAGCTCGCGGAGTCTAGTATTTTCCGCCATAACTCAATGAAAGCACCAATGTAGTGGGAGCAGATTTCTGAGTAGGGAGAGTAAGATAACAAGAATGTAGAAAGGGAAGGAGAATAGAGAGAGAAAGAGTTTTCTGAATATTATTTCCATATCATTCCTCATGTCCTCATGCACTATTTAAACAATAGGGTTGCAAAATAGAAGTTTGTGGGCTAAAATAACTAGTGGGCTGAAATGTTAAAAGGCTTTGGGATCCATTAACCCAACACATAGTCTGACAAATAGATGAGCTTCCTCTTCCTACGTGGGCTATTGTCAACTGAGTTTATTGGACTTTTGTTGCGGCCCGTTACACACAACAAAAATATTTCCGTTAGAGTTAACGATTAATTAGCACGTGTGAAACGATTGTTTGGAGATAATGTCTGATGATCGGGTTTCTAATGTTTCAAAACTCATGCGATGAGTATGTATTCCAAATGCATACATGGATGCATGCATATACTTAGAAGATGAATGATGATGCTGTAGACAACATGACGTGGCGAACAGTAAGATATGAGGCTAGAGGAAAATATCATTGCCACGTATGCACACAATCTAAGCTTCTCAGAGCACCTAAAGATCTTCTCTTTCTCTCTCCTTTTCTCTGTCTCTCACCCTATGAAGTAACCACCACCTCTTTTAAATATTTACTTTCATGAAACATTTTGATATATAATGAGAAAAATCAACATCATAACCCCATTTTTGTAGCAGCATCGCTTCACCTTTTAACTCAGAATATTAGTTTCTTAAGGTATCATCAGTTCTGTGTACATAAAAGTGGTCAGGTAAACATATTCTCTTAATTAATTGTTATGAAATCTTCTGCTACAATTTAATTTTTTTCTGATTGTTACAATTTCATGTTTTTAATTTTTTTTTTGGTATGCCATGTTTTTAATTATTGTTCTTTGTGTTATGCTGATTTCTGAAGTGGTTTTTATTTTATTTTTTTAATTTTATGAGTTTTTGTTAGATATTTTAGTGAGATTTTCATTTTGATATTTTTATGGTACCGGTTTTTTTTGACTCAATCTCATTATTTCGTTTTGTTTTACTAAGTTGGTTGGTTTTTCAAAGCTGTTCTTGCTCTGTTTGAGATTGTTCTTTTCTCTGATTTTCACTATTTAAACATTAATTTGATTTTATGGTGGAAAGAAACTTAGAAATCACCTTTACACCCTAACACTTTCTAGTGTACAAATAACTATAATATTCTGTTAGATGCATTAATTTGTTATATCATTAAAGTTTTTATATTAATTTTTTGTATTTGCTTTCCACCAAATGCAAAAATTTTATGAAATTTGATTTTGGTGCACCAATTCTTGTTGATGTATATGATATACTAAGGTAAAAATATGTGGGGATGCTAAACAGGAAATGCTGAATTACGATATTTTAATTCTTGACTGGTAGCCGGTTTTGGCTGGATTTTGGGTTATTGGTTTTGATATCAGAAGCTGAAGGGAATACCTTGAAAGTTGAAAGTAGATTTATGCTTCAATGGCTGGTTCCAGTGGAAGGTGGATTGAACCTCTTCAGTTTTCTTCATTGTTCTGGCCTCCCCCACATGATGATCTACAAAGAAAGGTACAATATTAATATGTGTTCTATTTATACACATTATAATAGCAATTATTATTATTATTATTATGTATACTGTTCGAAGGGCCGGCTTGGCTCAGCGGTAAGCTTGCTTGCCGTGGTGTGTCAGGTCGCGGGTTCGAATCAGTCTCTCTGCAAAAAGCAGGGGAAAGACTATCTAGAGTATTCCCTTCCACAGACACTCACGAAGTGAGTATTTGAACTGGGTCGGCCCTTATACTGTTCGAATGTTTCATATTGAGGTTATAGAACTTGAGCAGTTAATGTAGAAGAAAGGAAGAAAATTTTAAGCCACTTTGGTTGGAAAGAAAACTCTCCATGAATAATAATTGAGAAAAGTGGTAGATATCATTTTTTTTTTTTCTGGAGGCTTAAAATTACCAATGAGTACTTTTTAGTTTTTATTACCAATTTACTTAATTCTTTCTGATGATAAAAGTTTTGGGAAGCAAACTTGGTTGTTAAGCATTTGGTTTACTGTGAGGTTTTTGACATATGAGTGTAGTGATTTTTAACATTGATTTGCTGAAATGTACAAAGTTGTTTGGTGTGTCAATGTTGCAATATCCTTGTTATTTTGCAGCAAGAATCTTGATTTTTCATATTAGATATTGATAGTAAATCAGGATATTCATTTTCTAAGATATTCTGAAAAAAGTTGTAGACAGCAAATCAACACTAAGCATTTTAAAAACTTTTATGTATGAATAGAGAAGAAAAGTTGGAGTGATGAATGATTAGGATGAGGAAGTATTTATTTTCCCCGAACCATAGCTTATTGAAATATTTTACCGAATTCTTTGAAATTTTGAAACTGAATGTCCAATGGTTTATTGTTTGAACTCACCAATGCATATTTTGATACATAATTACAAAGTTAAGATTTACATAAAGAATTGTAAATCATGACATCCTCTTAAGGTGTTTTAATAGAGCATGATCATTGTCATTTTGTTTCTCAAATTTTGATTCAAGAAGTCCAAAACAATGTGAAATATCTAATTATCCCCCATAAGTTGAATCATCCTAACGCAACCTTGGAAAATTGTTTAGAAGTGAATTTTCTTATAACAAAAAGCTCTATCAATGATTGGGTATAGTGATGAATATGTGACAGATTTTTCCCTTTCATTCTTTATTACCATACTAATCACTAGTCTGAGAGCAGCAGTGTTTTGGTCAATTATAACTGAAAAATATATGCTTCCAAACCTATGTTTAAGCAGTTTTATGTTCTGTTATATTATATACACATCATTGTTATTCCATTTACTTGATTGTTATCACATATATTTCTGATTTTTCTTAGGATCAAATTGCTGCGTATGTTGAGTACTTTGGACAATTTACATCAGAAGAATTTCCTGATGATATTGCCGAGGTATGATAAATGAAGCTATATTTCCAGATAAATGTTGAAAATTGGAAATAGAAATATGTACAAATTATTTTCGTAGATTCAATTAAAAAACTGTGTTTTGACTTATGAATCCAAGAGTTTGTATCAAACATCACTCACTGGCCTGTATTACTTTGACAGTTGATCCACAACCATTATCCATCAAAAGAAAGGCTCCTTTTTGATGATGTTTTGGGTATTTATGCTTTACTTCATGTTAGTTTAAATTATAATTGACTCAACAATCATATTATTACTTTGAAATTATTACTAATTCTTTCCTGACCAACTTCTTTATGTATTCACATGTTCATTCAGCGGTATTTGTTCTTCATCATCCCGAGCATGGGCATGCAGTTCTACTTCCAATTATTTCATGCATTATTGGTGGTATGCTAGTCTATGATAAGACGAGTCCTCCATTCGCTTCTTTCGTATCTCTAGTCTGCCCAAAAAGTGAGGTATTGTCTCTTGGCTTATATTTTGATTTTCTTTGTATCTAATGCAAATTTATAGCAAAGTAAGCTTCTAGTTTGTGAAATACAGTCACAAATTATTTACGTTATAAAATTGTTTTGACTTTTAGCTTTTAAGTGATTTAAGTATGTCATGTAGTCAGCTTCAGTATCTGCACAGAAGTTCTCTGTCAAGCTTTTTTGAATATTCTGTCTAATTTTACAGAATGAATACTCAGAACAATGGGCTCTGGCATGTGGTGAAATTTTGCGTATTTTAACTCATTACAATCGACCTGTATACAAAGCGGTGAGACAATATAGTGAAACAGAAACAAGCAATGGAGGAAGCCATGCCGCAACAAGTGGGTCCGTAGATGGGGAGTCTGGCCATAATTCTTTGATGCAGCATGAGAAGAAACCTATAAGGCCCTTGTCCCCTTGGATTACTGATATATTGCTGGCTGCACCTTTAGGCATTAAAAGTGACTATTTTCGGTGGTGAGTATATTTTGGTTATGCTCATAAAGTTACATATGGTTTTGCTTCTTTGAATTTGGGTAGGTGATATTGATCATGTATGTTTTGGTTGTGCCTCTGAGTTCAAAGGTTTTCATGATACTGTCTGTTTCAGTTCAAGGCTCAACCTCAAACCCAATTGTATTTCATTCATGGCTTATAAATTTTGGAAACCAAAGTAACCAACATTCACAGTTTGGTTCAGTTTTGAACCATAGTTTATTGGTGTTTCATGTTTGGTTTCTACCTTATCAATGACTCAAATTCAAAAGGTATTGTCCACTAGCAATCACAAATTTCAGTAACAGAAATTGTGATACACACTTGAGAACTAATAACTGAAAAGTGTTTTATTAATTTTCTGCTAAGGTACATAAAGTCAACCCTATTCTATGAATACTATTTAAACTGTGAGAAGTCTTAGACAAATACTTCTACTACTGATAAAAATCTCATAGGTAACCTGATATGGTACTAACAAAAGATAGCTATCCTGAGTAAATACTAATAAGTATCATTCCTCCCTCTTGAGCAGGATCCTTGTCCTCAAGGACTACGGAAAATAATTGGTACTTGCTCAACCAACTCCCACCCTATCATCTTCCTTATCTTCTTTACAATCCTCCTCAATCAATTCAAACAATAAATGTCATTGCTTCCTGCATTTGTGGTGCGCCATGTAACGCTCCTCACAGTTAAACACAATCAATTATCTTTTTTTTTTTTTCATTTCCTCCTTCATATGTTTCTTGGTTGGTGCCTTGCTATTATCTTCAAGACTTGTTGAAAGCACTTCTGGCCCTCTTTTTTCTTGATGCTTCCCTTAACATCTCGGACTTCCACCTTTTCACCTTTCCTGCCAATTCTGGGTCAAATCTGCCAACAAATGCTTTAATGAGAGCATTTTGGGGCCAACCTAATATCATATTGGCCTTTCAAATTCGTTTTGACTGTCTCTTGTGGACTCAGTTTGCTTGACTTGTGTTAATGCCTCATCATAGTCCTCAAATTCAGTAGGTCCTGTTGAGATATATAGTCCCACATTGGTTGTATGTGCAACTAATGTGGAGTTTATAAGGCCTTGGCACTCCCATCTTTTGAGCTAGCTTTTGGGGTGGTGTATCCCAAGGTTCTTTACATGGTATCAGAGTCTCGCCGTCCCCCACTTTCTCTTGTGGACTCTCTTAGCACAGGTAGGTTGGGCTTGTTGCATCATCCACTCTTCAAGCCCAATGGGCTCTCGTGTGAGGGGGCGTGTTGAGATATATAGTCCCACATTGGTTGTATGTGCAACTAATGCGGAGTTTATAAGGCCTTGGGCACTCCCACCCTTTGAGCTAGTTTTTGGGTGGTGTATCCCAAGGTTCTTTACAGGTCCAAACTGAGAGAGCATCTCCTTTCAAACTCTTCCCATGTTATGTGTTTACCCTCTTTCTTATATGTTCATTGCCACCATTGAAGCTATTGAAGGTTCTTCCTGTTTGTTTAGTGAAAAAATATTTGGCTTAAGTTAAGTAATCATCTATAAGAGGAATGAAAAGGAAGCTTTTGGACTTTTGCTTGTTGGGTTAACCTACACTGGATTACAGCATAACTAAGTTCAGGATTCTGCAATATATTAGAGCAGCATATTTACTATGGTTTTAGTCTCTCTTCTTTTGGTTTTTTTCTCTTATAATCATAATATAAAATTGTTTGATTATATCAATCAATTTAAAGGAGGTTTCCTCGTGGTTGACACAAATGGATGGATTATCTTGTTTCCCCTTGGGCTCTGAGTTAACTTCTGCTTATGTGAACGGAAATTGCTATGCATTAACAGGTGCAGTGGTGTTATGGGTAAATATGCTACAGGAGAACTCAAGCCACTTACAACTGGTACGTTATATTCTGATTTCCGTTATAGAATTTATTATGGTTATACAAAGTATTGCGTGAACAATTATATAAAAATATTTGAGACTTTTTGAGATTATGTAGATTTTGCTTGAGTTGCATATGCTTGAATGGGAAAATACTGAATATGATTTTTGAACAATTTACTCTACATAGTTTCATTCTAATATGCGTAGCGTGCTTGATTAGCTCTCATGAAACGTATGCCGTGGTGATTAGCACACTATCTAGTTTCTCCTTTATGAAATGTCAATCTATCTCAATATGCATAGCTCTATCATGCTAAACTAGATCATAAGTGATGCTAATAACTTATTTTTTGTGATGAAACAACTTCGTAGGGGTTTCATACTTAATCTTAAGAACTTACAGCAGCTCACAAAATCCTTGCACCATAGCCTGTGTTAGAGAATAATATGAACTATTAAAGATGCCATCACCCTTTTTACTAAAAAAAAAAAAAAAAAAAAAGATGCCATCACCCAACAACTTAAGCTTTTGGGTTGAATTGGTTCTTTACAACTTGAAACTCGGCCTCTAAATTTGATAGGGTGTGAACATTTTGTCTCTTACTCCTTCATCTTACTAAATTTCCACCCTAGATGATACAGTAAGTAGTGGTTGATATCCTATAAATTCTAGTTGATCTTCTATTAATAACTGATCCTGCATATTCCACATCTATATATACTTCCATGGATAGATTTTCACCCCTTTTGAGTGATATTCCCCTACCAGGTGTAACTTTAAGGTACTGCAGGACCCTGTTCACTGCTTGTAAGTGTCTCTGTTGGACCCTTAAAATGGGTTTATGAGCGTAGGAGGAAGAGGAAAACAGATAAGGGTCCAAGTGTCCAGCCCATTGATGGTCAGCCCATTGATGGTCAACCCATTGCATCTGTGGGTGGTTGTGGCTTGGTGAAGCAAATGGTTTTGGTGGTGGAGAATAATAGCACAGGTGGAGAGTTTGTTATAAGGGAGCACACGTGGCGTGCATTGAATGGGGAAACCCATGTGGGGGGAATATTGGAGGGAGGTATCAGTGGCTAAATAACAAGAAAGGAGGAGAGGGAGGCAGTTAGTTATGAAGCATGGAAAAGTAAGGGTTGCTTGATGAGGAGTGGGGTTTTCTTCCTCATTGAGAGTAGTTATTCCAAGTTATTCCAGTATTGAATAATTTCTTTGTAATCTTCTTTTATAGTGTCTCTTGGGGTTGTAATTTTCATTGCATTCCTGAGTATTGTTGCTTGTTGAGTGTCATTTCCTTTGCTGTGAGAACTCATTTGCTTAATACAAACGTTACACTTCCTAGATATACAGTAAATATTTTGGTGCCATCAATTGGTATCAAAGCACTTGATCCTGCAAGTGTGTTGAATGGTTAGGTCGAGAATGGAAACAAGAGTAGATAACATGGAACAGAGGCTGTTGGCTATGGAACAAAACAACGTGGGACTTACTGGACGAATCGGAGGAATTGAGAATTCGGTTCAGCAAATTAATTGCACCCTCACGGAGATTCTAGCACGTCTCAACCAAAGGGGTGGAGGAAGATCGAGGAGCAGTGGCAGACATTCAACAACAGAAGGTGAGGAAGAAGCGAGAGGTGACCAGGTGGGTGGTGACTTGGACGGAACCGCTAGAGAATACGAAAGAAGAAGACGAGTAGAGGTTCCATATTTTTCTGGAGATGACCCTTATGGCTGGTTGTACAGGGCTGAACGATTCTTTCGAATCTATCGGATCCCAATCGGCGAGCAGGTGGAGACCGCGTCGATGTGCTTGGAGGGAAGGGCTCTCAACTGGTTCCAGTGGTGGGAGCAAAGGAATCCAGTCATCTCTTGGATGGATTTTCGTGCGGCGATTCTGGATCGGTTTCATCCGTCCTCCTCTGGAAATCCTTACGAAGATTTGATGTGTCTTCGTCAACAAGGATCGTTTGCGGAGTATCGTGAAAATTTTGAATTGCTATCGGCTCCTTTGAGACACGCGGACGAAGATGTGATGCAAGCTGCATTCCTGAATGGCCTTCGTGAAGAAATTCGCGCGGAGATCAGGTTGCATAACCTGCGAAATTTGAGCACGATGATGACGATGGCTCAACGTGTGGAGGAGAGAGAGGAAATTAGGGGAAAAGGGGGCCAGGACTGTGTTAGGGGTGGGCCAAACTCTGGAAGTGGCCCACATTATTCGAGGCCAGCTCTCCTTAACCGTAGCCCAAGTTTCAACGTGAGGAGTGCGAGTAATGGGCCGCACGTTACTAACCCATTGGCCCAATACAATGGAACCCAAGGTGCTGAAAAGGGGACTTCCATTCCCAACCCTAATCAGGGCACGAGTGGGGGAGCGACTTCGAATGAGAGCAACGGAGGAAACAACGGACGGAGTTCCAACGGCAGCAACAACGGTGGTCGCGCTCGTTTCCGGAGGCTATCACCGGAGGAGGTGGCGGATCGACGTCGCCGGAACACTTGTTTTAAGTGTGATGGGCCATATTCCTTCGATCATGTGTGCCCTTAGGCTCATTTGCACGTGATGATGGTGGGATCGGGAGACACCGAGGACGTGGAGCTCGATTTGGAGAACGGAGAGTCATCGGAAGGTATGGCGAACCTTCAATTGAGTCTACACAGTATTGCGGGGCTTACATCCAGCAGATCTTTGAAGTTGTGGGGTGAGATCGCGGGAAAGAGGGTGGTAGTATTGATCGACACAGGAGCCTCCCACAATTTCATGGCACCACATGTAGCTGATGCTTTGAAGCTCCAGGTGAACAAGACGGAGTCTCCTACGGTCACGGTAGGTGATGGTAATCAAGTTCGTTGTTTGGGAACGTGCAAGAGTGTGTTATTACAGCTTCCAGGTATGTCCATCACTCAAGATTTCTTCATTTTTACCTTGGAAGGGGAAGATGTCATCCTGGGATACACGTGGTTGGAGGGATTGGGAGAGATTAGGGCAAATTTCCGTGAGCTCTCCTTGAGAGTGCCTTATGGATCTGAAGTGGTCGAGTTGCGCGGTGATCCTCAACTGTCCAGAGGAGTTATTTCTTACAAGAAGCTGAGTAAAACTATGAAAAAGGGATTGGAGAATTACTTGGTGGATCTAAGGGTAGTGACTTCTGTTGCTGATAGTGCAAACGACTCTAACGAGTGGGTTATGAGAGTCATGGAACAATTCCCTGAGGTGTTTAGGGAACCAACAGATCTACCTCCGGAGAGAACCTGTGACCACAAGATTATCCTGAAAGAAGGGGCCAGCGTTCCGAATTTAAAGCCATATCGCTATCCATATTACCAGAAGGAGGAGTTGGAGAAATTTGTTAAGGAAATGTTGTTGGTGGGATGGATCCGACCCAGTACTAGTCTGTTACGATCCCATTTGCAAGGTATGGGACTTGGAGTCCCACATTGGTTGTATGAGCAACTAATGTGGGGTTTAGAAGGCCTTGGGCACTCCCACCCTTTGAGCTAGCTTTTGGGGTGGTGCACCTCAAGGTTCTTATCAATTGGTATCAAAGCTCCATCCGGGAGCTGGGTTATGGTGCGAACTAGAACCATGGAGGGAATGGAGGAACGCGTTCGTCGGACGGAGTTGGGGCAGGAGGAGCTGATTAAACGAATGGAGGCTAGTGATATAAACCAGGCAGAGATTATCCGGCAACTGAGAGAGTTAGGGGCAGGGATCCAAGAACTCAGGTCAGATGCGTTTAGAGACGGTCAGAACTATGAGGGAGGGACGAGGAATGGGTCATCTGGCTCGAACGGTGGTCGCGGGGGAATGGGAATTGGAGAGCCGAGGGGCAGACGTCTGGAGATCCCTTCGTTCGCTGGTCAGGACGCTTATGCTTGGCTAATGAAAGTGGAAAGGTATTTTCAGGTGAATGAAATCCGTGACGAAGAGAAGGTTGCATCGGTGATGCTCGTCCTGGAGGGGGAAGCTCTTACCTGGTATCAGTGGTGGGAGCTCAGCAACGTCAACCGCAACTGGGAATTCTTTAGGCGCGAACTGTTGGGACGATTTCAACCGGAGATAATCGACAACCCCTATGGTCCTTTGTACGCATTGAAGCAAACGGGTTCGGTGGCAGAATTCCGATCTCAGTTTGAGTTGGTGGTGGGGACGATGAGGTATGCTGATGAAGAGGTGTTGAAGGGGGCATGGTTAAGTGGGTTGAAGGCTAGCATCAGGGAGGAGGTGCTCATGAATCCTGGCCTCCGTTTGGCATCGACGATGAAATTGGCCCATCGGATTGATCAGAGGAACGAGGCTTGGGCTGAGGAAGGTTTGGGCTTCATGGGTCCAAAAAACATAGTTGGGCCTCAGAAACAACATTTGGGCCCACGGAGCAGTACCCATTATAACTCTCCTTATAGTGGGTTAGGGCACGGCATTCAGAAGGCAGCCTCAGCATCTCCAGTACCTTCTCCCACTCACTCGACGCAGGGCCATTCATCTCAGGGAAGCGTTGCCGGCGGTCGTTCGACGGTGGCGACCGAGAACAAATTCCGGCGGCTGTCGGATGCTGAGACGCAGGATCGACGGCGAAAGGGGTTGTGTTTCAAGTGTGAGGGAAAATGGGGTCCAGAACACAAGTGTCCTGCTCGTCATCTTCATCTACTCATTACCCATGACGAGTCGGAAGAGGATCCGGAGCTAGGAGAGGACGCGAAGATGGCAAAGGCAGAATCTCTAAAGATCGAAGAGGAGGCAGATCTCCAACTATCTCTGCATAGCATGATGGGTATCTCGTCTAGCCAGTCCATGAAGGTTTGGGGAACGATTGGTGACAAAAGGGTGGAGGTACTTATTGATTGTGGAGCTTCAAGTAATTTCATTAAAATGGGGCTGATCGATTGTTTGGGGTTGAAGGTCGAGGAGACACCCAAGTACACGGTGGTGATTGGGAACGGCCATAAGGTTACCTGCCAGGGGGTGTGCAAGGGAGTTGTCATCGGAATACAGGCCTGTGTCATCACACAAGACCTGTATTTGTTCGATTTAGGGGGTGCCGATGTTGTACTAGGGTTGGATTGGCTTGAAGGGTTGGGGGAAATTAAGGCGAATTTTAGGGAGATGACCATCAAGTTTTGTGATGGAGACCAGGAGTCAACTATAAAGGGGGATCCCTCTCTCTCCAGAACGATCTCTTCTCTCAAATCTATTGCAAAGTCGTTGGAGTATCAAGGGCAAGGATATTATGTGAAGTGGGAGGATTCCAATCCTGTTCATAAGTTCCAGGACGTGTGGATTGAGTTGGATGAGCTGCTTCAGGAGTTTGATGATATTTTTGCTGAAGCCAAGGGTTTCCCACCAAAAAGAAGCCAAGATCATGCAATTGTGTTGCGTCCAGAAGCTCCGGTGCCTAATAACAGGCCTTACAGGTACCCTTTTTCCCAGAAATCTGAAATTGAAAAGCTTGTGGCTGAGTTGTTAAGTGATGGAATGATTAGGCCAAGTGTTAGTCCATATTCAAGTCCGGTTATTCTGGTAAAAAAAAAAGATGGGAGTTGGAGGGTATGCGTGGACTATAGGGCTTTAAATAAGGTCACGGTCCCGGATAAGTTTCCTCTTCCAGTAATTGATGAATTATTGGATGAAGTGGGTGGATCCAGGGTATTCAGCAAGTTGGATCTGAAGTCTGGTTTTAACCAGATCAGGATGGTAGAGGAGGATATACCCAAAACGGCTTTTAGGACCCACGAAGGGCATTACGAATATCTAGTCATGCCTTTTGGCCTCACTAATGCTCCTTCGACTTTTCAAGCACTTATGAATGATGTGCTAAAGCCGTTTCTGAGGAAATTCTCCTTGGTTTTTTTTGATGACATCTTAATCTACAGCAAGGGGGCCGATGAGCATGTGGACCACCTAAGGAGGGTATTTGAGGTACTACGCACTCATAAATTGTTTGCTAATCGCAAAAAATGTGTTTTTGGACAACGGCAGGTGGAGTATCTCGGTCATATCATTACTGCATAAGGGGTTCAAGCGGATCCTCTAAAAGTCAAGGCAATGGTGGATTGGCCAGTCCCTAAAAATGTGAAAGGGTTAAGGGGATTTCTTGGATTAACTGGTTTTTACAGGAAGTTTGTTAAAGATTACGGTAAAATTGCTCGCCCTCTCACGGATTTGTTAAAAAAAGATTCTTTCCAATGGAGTGAGGCATCACAGGCTGCCTTTGACCACTTAAAACACTTGATGACAATTGTTCCTGTTCTTGCTCTTCCCGATTTCTCTAAGCCATTCGTGGTGGTTACAGATGCATCGGGTAAAGGGATTGGGGCGGTCTTAATGCAGGAGGGTAGGCCTTTGGCTTACATTAGTAGAGGATTTTCCCAGCATGCTATGGGCAAGTCAGTCTACGAAAAGGAGCTCATGGCTGTTGTGTTGGCTGTCCAAAAGTGGAGACCGTACCTTTTAGGGAGACATTTTGTTGTTAAAACTGACCAGAAGAGTCTTAAGTATCTTCTGGAACAGAGGGTGCTTGGTGAAGGGCAGCAAAAATGGGTCTCTAAGTTAATGGGATACGATTTTGAAATTCAATATCAACCAGGGAAGTCCAATGTGGTGGCTGATGCATTATCCCGCAGTGAGGAATTTTGTCTTCTTTCCACGACTCATTTACCACAGTTGGGAGACATTGACCGGGAAGTACAAGCTGATCCAAGACTTAGGAGGATTATCCAAGACCTCATTGGAGACCCAACTTCCCATTCGGGTTTTCATCTCCAAGGAGGCCGCCTCTTTTATAAAAACAGGTTGGTTTTCGCCAAGTCTTCTCGTTTTATTCCTTCACTCCTTGCTGAATTTCATGACTCTTGTATTGGAGGGCATTCTGGTTTCTCTAGGACTTACAAGAGAATGGTTGGAGTGGTTTTTTGGGAGGGAATGAGGCAAAACGTCCAACGTTATGTGATGGAGTGTGCTATTTGTCAACAAAATAAAATCCAAAATCTCTCTCCCGCTGGTTTATTGCAGCCCCTACCCGTGCCAACACAGGTATGGACGGACATTTCCATTGATTTTATTGGGGGTTTGCCAAAAGCTCATGGTTTGGACACTATCCTTGTTGTGGTGGATCGCCTCACTAAATTTGCCCACTTCTTACCACTGTCCCACCCTTACACAGCTAAGGAGGTGGCGGTTTTGTTCGTTAAGGAGGTTGTGAGGCTACATGGTTTCCCTCTATCCATTGTTTCGGATAGGGACCGTTTATTCCAAAGTCATTTTTGGTCCGAGATGTTTAAATGTGCAGGTACCAAACTGCATTTTACTACTGCTTACCATCCCCAGTCTAATGGGCAAACGGAGGTGGTCAATAGGAGTCTTGAAACGTATTTACGTTGTTTTTGCGGCCCTAGACCACGCACTTGGCCTACTTGGCTGCATTGGGCTGAATATTGGTACAACACAACTTTCAAAACCTCCACGGGAATGACCCCATTTCGCGCATTATATGGAGTGGATCCTCCTAGCCTCTTACGGGTTGGTAATAGTTTTCCCACAGTGGATGCGGTTGCTCAGTTACTTGCTGCTAGAGAATCCATCCTGAATGAATTAAAAGAAAATCTTCATAAGGCTCAAGATGTTATGAAAACGCAGGCTGATAAAAAAAGGCGCGAAGTTCATTTTGAGGTGGGAAATTCAGTTTACCTGCGTTTGCAACCATATCGGCTGAAATCCTTGGCTGCAAAAATCAATGAAAAACTCAGCCCCCGCTATTATGGGCCATATGAGGTTATAGCTAAGGTGGGAGCATCGGCTTATAGGTTAGCTCTTCCTCATTCTAGCAAAGTCCACCCAGTATTCCATGTGTCGTTGCTCAAAAAGGCTGCACAACCGGTTGTCAATGCTCAGCCGTTGCCCCCTGGTCTTTCTGATGAATGGGAATTGCTTGTAGAACCCGAAAGGGTGTTGCAATGGCGCCGTGGTCATCAAGGACAACTGCAAGTGCTTATTCAGTGGCTTGGTCTTCCTTCTTTTGAGAATTCATGGGAAGACTTTAATGATTTACAGAGTCAGTTTCCTGACTTTCACCTTGAGGACAAGGTGCTTTCGTTGGGGGGAAGTATTGATAGGGCTCTAATTCATAAGGCCCAATATGGCAAAGTTTATTCCAGAAACAGAAACAGAGGTAAAGGGCCCAAGAAGGCTGTTAGTGATGCTGAGTTGTCACTTTGCTTGGGTCATGCTGAGTCGCATGGTTTGTTACAAAAGTTTGTTACGCATGCAGCTCTTGGAGGGGATAAAGAGGAGGTGTGAACGAGGGGGAGGACACCTGGGGAGGTCATTGGGGAATGCTTATGCATATGGGAGATAGCAGGGTGTCTCAAAGGACCCTGAACCTTCACTCTAACTAATTTCTGTTAAAACGTTTTATTTTCTTTCTTCATCATCTGAGCTATAGCAGCATTATAGCTCGTAGCCAGATTTGTTTTACGAATTCTTGTTGAATTTTACTGGTTTGAATCCATAATAGAAGAATTACTCAGTTTTATTCTTGTCTGTTCTTGTTTTGGCTGATCGGATTCCTATCAAATGGTATCAGAGCCTTCCACTATACCTCTCGGTTGCAATCGAGCGGCGCGGGTGGTGACGCCGGCATTGCAGTGTACGCCCGGGGCTAGTAAAAGACTAGCGCAAAGCCAGCCCGCGTGGGCGCCGGGGCTGCGGAGCGTGGTGGAATGTTACGATCCCATTTGCAAGGTATGGGACTTGGAGTCCCACATTGGTTGTATGAGCAACTAATGTGGAGTTTAAAAGGCCTTGGGCACTCCCACCCTTTGAGCTAGCTTTTGGGGTGGTGCACCTCAAGGTTCTTATCATAGTCCCTTTTCCAGTCCCATGATCTTGGTTAAAAAGAAAGACGGTAGCTGGAGGTTTTGCGTGGACTACCGGGCATTGAATAGGGTCACTATCCCTGATAAATTCCCATTACCTGTGATAGATGAGCTGTTGGATGAGCTAGAGGGAGCGTCCATTTTTTCTAAGCTGGACCTAAAATCCGGTTATAACCAGATACGTATGAGGAAAGAGGACATTGAGAAGACGGCTTTCCGTACTCATGAGGGTCATTATGAATACCTTGTGATGCCCTTTGGGTTAAGGAACGCCCCCTCTACTTTTCAATCTTTAATGAATGAGGTATTCAAGCCATTTCTTCGTAAGTTCGTCCTCGTCTTTTTTGATGACATTCTCATATATAGTGAAGATGAATCTTCTCATTGGACTCAACTATGTCAAGTGATGGAGGTCTTAAAAAAAAATTGCTTTGTGGCGAACTTGAAGAAGTGCAGTTTTGGGCAGAGGGAATTGGAGTATTTGGGCCATGTGATTTCTGGAACGGGAGTAAGAGCTGATTCCTCTAAGGTAGCTGCTATTAAAGACTGGCCAGTCCCTTTCTCATTGAAAGGATTGAGGGGATTCTTGGGTCTCACGGGGTATTACAGACGCTTCGTGAAGAATTATGGACATTTAGCTAGTCCACTGACTCGATTGCTTAAGAAGGACAAATTTGTTTGGGATGTGACAGCTCAAGGGGCATTTGATGAACTTAAAGCTGTGATGATGTCTCTGCCTGAATTAGCTTTGCCTAATTTTGAGGAAGAATTTATTGTGGAGACTGACGCTTCCGGAGTAGGAATGGGGGCAGTACTCATGCAACATGGTCGACCGATTGCCTATTTTAGTCAAGCTTTTTCGGAGAAGGACAAATTGCTCTCTGTGTATGAAAAAGAACTCAAGGCTATTGTCTTTTCTATACAAAAGTGGCGTCATTATTTGCTTGGTCGCCATTTTATAGTGAGGACTGATCAGAGAAGTTTAAAATACCTCACTGAACAGAGGGTTCTGATAGATGGCCAGCATAAATGGGTGGCCAAACTTATGGGATTTGACTTTGAGATCCAATACAAACCGGGTTTGGAGAATAAGGCTGCAGATGCGTTATCCCGTATGATGGAATGCAAGGTTATGTCTACTCCGGTAAGTTCTGACTTGCAAAAACTCGCGGATGAGGCGTTGACTGATGCTGGAATTAAGAAGATGATCAATGATATTCTGAATAACAGCTCTTCTCACCCTCATTATCATGTGATGAAGGGCTGCTTGTGGTACAAGGACAGGTTGGTTATCCCTCGTTCTTCTGTTTTAATTCCTACGATTCTTGAAGAGTTTCACTCGTCTCCTTGGGGTGGTCATTCTGGGGAAATCCGAACTTACAAACGGGTTTCTGCTCTGTTATATTGGAAGGGAATGAGGGGGGATGTTATACGGTTTGTGCAAAATTGTGGGGTTTGCCAACAACAAAAGTACCAAAGCTTGTTACCTGCAGGTTTGTTAAGTCCCTTACCTATTCCGGAACAAGTTTGGGAGGATTTGACTTTGGATTTTATCTCAGGGTTGCCAAAGTCACAGGGAGTGGACACTATATTGGTGGTGGTAGATAGGTTAACAAAGTATGCTCATTTCATCACTCTAACTCATCCCTTTACTGCAGAAGAGGTTGCTGATTTGTTTGTGAGTGTCATCATCCGATTGCATGGATTCCCTAAATCCATTGTTTCCGATAGGGACAGGGTATTCCTAAGTAAGTTTTGGGGAGCGTTGTTTAAAGCGGCTGGTACTCACCTTAAATTCAGTTCAGCGTATCATCCCCAAACGGATGGACAAACTGAGGTGGTGAATCGCACTTTGGAAACTTATCTTCGTTGTTTTGCTAGTAGCCATCCAAAGAGTTGGGCTAAGTGGATTCCGTGGGCGGAGTTTTGGTTTAACAGCTCTTATAACAGATCCACGAAGATGACACCGTTCAAGGCTTTATATGGAAGAGATCCTCCAACTATTTTCCAATTCGACAAGCTGCCCATTTCCGTGGCTGCAGTGGATCAATGGGTGGCAGCTCGGAATGCATTATTATTGGAATTAAAGCAAAATTTATGCCGCGCACAAGAGAGGATGAAATTACAGGCTGATAAGGGCAGGCGGGAAGTCACATATTCGGTGGGAGATCAAGTCTATTTGAAGATCCAACCTTACAAATTGCGCTCTTTGGCTAAACATCTCAATCAGAAACTGAGTCCTAGGTTTTATGGCCCTTTTGAGGTGGTGGAAAGGATTGGACCAGCTGCTTACCGATTGCAACTCCCGGATTACGCTCGTATACATTCAGTATTTCATGTCTCTCAATTGAAAAGAGCGGTGACTGCAAATGTGCCAGTGATGACCCTTCCAAGATGTTTGACTGATGCGATGGAATTGCAAGTCTATCCTGCTTCTATCCGAAAGGCCAGGAAGCTACTGAATGGGAAGATTGAAGTGTTAGTTGAATGGGCTAATCTGCCAGATTGTGATTGGTCATGGGAGGACTTGCAAGAGTTGCAGGAGCTGTTTCCAAATTTTCACCTTGAGGACAAGGTGGATGTTGGAGGGGAAGGTGTTGTTGGACCCTTAAAATGGGTTTATGAGCGTAGGAGGAAGAGGAAAACAGATAAGGGTCCAAGTGTCCAGCCCATTGATGGTCAGCCCATTGATGGTCAACCCATTGCATCTGTGGGTGGTTGTGGCTTGGTGAAGCAAATGGTTTTGGTGGTGGAGAATAATAGCACAGGTGGAGAGTTTGTTATAAGGGAGCACACGTGGCGTGCATTGAATGGGGAAACCCATGTGGGGGGAATATTGGAGGGAGGTATCAGTGGCTAAATAACAAGAAAGGAGGAGAGGGAGGCAGTTAGTTATGAAGCATGGAAAAGTAAGGGTTGCTTGATGAGGAGTGGGGTTTTCTTCCTCATTGAGAGTAGTTATTCCAAGTTATTCCAGTATTGAATAATTTCTTTGTAATCTTCTTTTATAGTGTCTCTTGGGGTTGTAATTTTCATTGCATTCCTGAGTATTGTTGCTTGTTGAGTGTCATTTCCTTTGCTGTGAGAACTCATTTGCTTAATACAAACGTTACACTTCCTAGATATACAGTAAATATTTTGGTGCCATCAGTCTCACTCTGAGGTCATGTATGAACTGGCTAACAACACTAACAACGTATACAACATCGGGTCTAGTATGTGTTAGGTATATCAGCTCACTAACTAACTCTAATATTGAAGTTTATCAACTTTGGGACTTTCTTCATCATTTCCCATTTTGTGATTCTGCTCAGTAGGTACACCAGCAGCCTTACAACCTAGCGTTCTGGTTTCCCAAAGGAGGTCTACAGCATACTTCCTTTGGGAAATAAAGATATCTGGTTTATAGTAAGCAACTTAAATCCCAAGGAAGTATTTGAGTCTTCCAAGATCAGTCTTTGTATAATTGAGTCATGACACTTGAGATAAAAATTGACTTCTGCATACCTTTTGTAATTCTGAACATAAATCCTTTACAGTGATTCTAGTGAAAACCTTATTTGAACATACTTTGCACACCGGTGGGAATCTGATATCTTCATTTCCAATTTTCCACTGAACAGAAGTATTAAAAAAGCATCAATATTTTGATTCTGTAAAAACAAGATTTATAGAAAAGAGAAATTTTTCTTCACAGAACATTTTTTCTTAATTGAATTCGTTCTTCCTCTTAGCTTCTTCCCGTGTTTCTGGGAAGCATCCTCAGCTCATGCCTTCAACTCCAAGATGGGCAGTTGCCAATGGTGCTGGTGTTATATTAAGTGTTTGTGATGATGAAGTTGCTCGCTATGAGACTGCTACATTAACAGCAGTTGCTGTCCCTGCACTTCTACTTCCTCCTCCAGCAACAGCTTTGGATGAGCATCTTGTTGCTGGATTACCAGCTCTAGAACCATATGCACGTTTATTTCATAGGTTATTCTGAGCCCAATACCTTTTTTGTTATTTTGTAGTTCCTATAATGCATCTGCCTGAGAAAATTTATATACCTAAATTATCTAGATATTATGCCATTGCTACTCCAAGTGCCACACAAAGACTTCTTCTTGGGCTTTTAGAAGCACCTCCATCATGGGCTCCAGATGCACTTGATGCTGCCGTGCAGCTTGTAGAGCTTCTTCAAGCTGCGGAAGATTATGCTTCTGGAATAAGGGTAAGTTGTATAATCTTTATACAGAGACAATTTTCTGGTATCATAGCATTGATGAATACAACATGTTTTCATCATAATGGCTTTATTCAAGCACTTCTGAGTGAATGTTGTGAAATAAGGTTAGATAGTCATCATTATGCTGAAACATGTTATCCATCTTCATGCAATGTATCAAATATGAATTCAAGGATCAAAGTGGTGCCTTATCTCCCGCTGTGCATTTGTTCATTTTATTTTGATGGTTGAAAGTCTGGTCTTCTGCTAGATAAGCTTGCACTTTTAATCTAGTCCCCAAAAGAAGTCATCCCTTTATTAAGTTCAACGATTTAACAATTCATGTTGCAATTTGGTCCTGTCATTATCCTTATTTTGTGATTATATATTTATCTACCACCTTACATCTGTGTATTATTTGCAACAAAACGAGAGACTCTATACCACCTGTAGTAGGATTGTATAGTGCAAGAGAACAGTACAAAAGTACAACTAATACATCTGTATACAATAAATAATAATATATTCAAATGAATGGGATAGCTACTATTTCAACGCTCTCCTTTATGCTCCAAGCTCGTTACAAATGTAGCTAAACCTAGGACCTCTAAGAGACTTGGTAAATCTTTGGTTATTTAGATTGATGAAACTAGTAACAATACACCCTTACAATATCTTCTCTCGCATAAAATGACAATCCACCTCGATATGTTTGGTGCTCTCATGGAAGGTTGGACTATAATCAATGTGCAAGGCTCTTGGTTTGTCATGTTGGTCTGTGCCTTCGAGGCTGAATATATATTGACCTTGCTCTCTTACATTGTATCATGTCTTTTATTTAATATGAGACATTTCATTTAGTATGTTGTTTATTTCAATTAAATGAACGTGGGTCCATAGTGAGAGAACAACAACAAAAGTCTCTTCCAATTAGGTGGGGTTGGCTACATGAATCAAACGATGCTTTCTTGTTCCATGATGAGAGAAATGAGTAATATTTGATGGTGCATTCTATGTGGAATGCGCCTGTAGTAGCAAATATTTAAGCTAACTGTGGCATCCGTGACGCTGTAGTGTCTCTGTGGCATGTGCCATTGCGGTTGACATGTCATGAACAATCTCTCCACAAAGCTTAAGCTCTTGAGGGAAAGCACATAACTCATTCAAGAGATCTTCATGCTTGAAGCATGGGCAATGCATAGGCCCACCTTATGTTGTATTGAAATTTAACTTTTTATTTAGATAAAAAGGCGACAAGTATCAAACTCTAGGCCACATGGCCATAGAGACTCTGACATCATATGATGAACCAACTATTTCAAAAGCTTAAGCTACTAGTAGAAGACATATGAATGATTTTATATTACATCTTTATGCAGAAATTTTGTGAAAGCTTAAAAACCAATTGACTGATTCAGCTTTTTCTTCTAAATGTTCATACAGCTTCCTAGAAATTGGATGCATTTTCATTTCTTGCGTGCCATAGGGACTGCAATGTCCATGAGAGCTGGTGTAGCTGCTGATGCAGCAGCTGCTTTGCTTTTCCGTATACTTTCACAGCCTGCATTACTTTTTCCTCCGCTTAGGCAAGTTGATGGAGTTGAAGTTCAACATGAACCTTTGGGTGGTTTTATTTCTTCTTTTAGAAAGCAGGTTCTGATCATCTTTTATAAGTTACCTCTCGCTTTCTCTCATTTTGTACGGTACTATAGATCTGATTCTTTATGTATGCTGAAGATCTATAATACTTATTATTGATCAGATTGAAGCTCCTGCAGCTGAAGCCACTATTGAGGCTACAGCCCAAGGCATTGCATCAATGCTTTGTTCCCATGGTCCAGAGGTTGAATGGAGAACTTGCACCATTTGGGAAGCTGCTTATGGCCTTATTCCGTTAAATTCCTCAGCTGTTGATCTTCCAGAGATTGTAGTTGCAACACCATTGCAACCTCCCATACTCTCATGGAATTTGTACATACCCTTACTCAAGGTTCTTGAATATCTTCCTCGTGGAAGTCCATCAGAAGCATGTCTCATGAAAATATTTGTTTCTACAGTGGAAGCTATACTTCAGAGGACATTCCCAACTGAGTCCACTAGTGACCAAAACAGAAAAATAAGATACCTCTATCGCAAGGAATCTGCCTCCAAAAACCTTGTTGTGGCAGAATTTCGTACTATGGTTCATTCACTTTTCTTAGAATCATGTGCTTCTATAGAGCTTGCTTCACGCCTACTATTTGTTGTCTTAACTGTTTGTGTTAGTCATGAAGCCCAATTCAATGGAAGCAAGAAGCCAAGAGGTGAAGATAATTATTCAGCTGAGGAAATTATTAAGGACTTACAAGCAATATCTGAAAGCCAGAAAAAAACAAAAAATAAGAAAATGAAGAAGCAAGGTCCTGTAGCAGCATTTGATTCTTTTGTTCTGGCTGCTGTTTGTGCTCTTGCCTGTGAGCTTCAGCTGTTCCCTCTAGTTTCACGGGGGAACAATAACTCAGTCTCCAGTAATGTACAACATATAGCCAAGCCTGTCAAAATTCATGGATATTCCCATGAGTTGCAGAATGGCATAGATTCAGCAATACGCCATACTCAAAGAATTTTAGCAATTTTAGAGGCACTATTTTCATTGAAGCCATCTTCTCTTGGTACCCCATGGAGTTACAGCTCAAATGAAATAGTTGCTGCAGCTATGGTTGCTGCACATATTTCTGAACTATTTAGACGGTCAAAAGCATGCATGCATGCCCTTTCTGTTTTGATGTGTTGCAAATGGGACAATGAAACTCACTCTAGGGCATCATCATTGTACAATCTCATAGATATTCATAGCAAAGCTGTTGCATCCATCGTTAACAAGGCAGAGCCATTGGGAGCAACCTTTATTCATACACCTAGTTGTAAAGACTTCTTGAATACTAAAAGACAAAATCAGTGTGAAAGTAGTAGGCGCTTTGACACTGAGCTGACATCTATCTTGCCTTCTGAGGATTCAGCCTCCTCAGAACTTAATCCCAAACCTGAGAAAACATCATATTCAAATGAAGCATTAGGATGTACCTTAAGAAAAGGTGTCACAGGTTTCTCATTGGATGCTTCTGATCTAGCCAACTTCCTCACAATGGACAGGCATATAGGATTCAATTGCAGTGGCCAAAATTTTCTTAGATCCACACTGGTAGAAAAACAAGAGTTATGTTTCTCTGTAGTATCACTACTATGGCACAAGTTAATTGCATCTCCTGAGACTCAACCTTGTGCAGAAAGCACTTCTGCTCAACAGGGATGGAGACAGGTACTATTTAATATGTTATACGTGTGGAACTATTGTCTTGTTATTATTGTTATTTTTTTAATGGTGAATTATTATTTATCGTCCATATGCTAGAATTATAAATGTTTTCAATCAATCTATAACAAAAGTTGAAAGCAAAGTTGCCATCATGGAACAGCTCAGTTCTTGTTAGTCATAGAAATTCGATTCTGGAGCTGCTCGAAAATAGAGACTAATGATAATTTGAGTTAGTAACTGTAAAGAACCATTTCACCCAAAAGTTAAGCTGTTGCGTGAGGTTATATTAATGATTTTATATATCTCAATACGCCCCCTCACACGAGAGCCCACTGGGCTTGAAGGGTGGAAAATGCACAGGCCCACCTACCTGTGCGAACAAAGAAATTCCACTTGAAAGAAAGTGGGGGGCGGCGAGGATCGAACCCGGGACACGAGGCTCTGATACCATATTAAAAAAAGGTTTATGTATATTGATCAAACTGACTCTTGCTAAGAAAGACACCATCAGAGTCAGAGGATGCATGAGGCTCATCAACCTTGTCATCAGTAGAGACCTGATACGCACGACCTTTATTTTTTCCTTTGGGCTTCCAATTTGCAGGTTTCCCGTGGATTTCCCAACATTTCTCACGGGTATGACCAATTTTATTGTAGTGGGTGCACCATGGACGACCATCCCGTTTTGATTCTTCAGAGGAACGGTCAATGGTACGGTTGGCAGCTAATGCAGACATATCATCAGACTTATCAAGTGACTCTTTTTCTCCCAGCATAACTCTCCGTCTACTAGCTTCTCTACGAACTTCAGCAAAGGTGTCCGCAAGTGAGGGTAACGGTCGCTGCCTCAATATTCGACCATGAACCTCATCAAGATCTCGGTTGAGTCCGGCAATGAAATCATACGGTCTTTCCTTCTCCAAGTGTTTTTTAAATTGGTTATTAGCTTCCAATCCTTTAAGATCGGATGCATAATAAAGATCCAATTCCTGCCATAAATTTGTTAGTGCAGTAAAATATTCAGTAATAGTCATACCCTTTTGACGAAAGTCTCTCAACTTATTTCTCAGTTCAAAGACTTGAGAGGTATTCTCAAGATCTGAATAATTTTGTTGAACAGTATCCCAAATCTCCTTGGCAGTGTCGAAGAACAAATAGGTTTGGCCAATATGTGGTTCCATGGAATTAGTCAGCCATGCCATTACCAAGGAATTATTAATCTCCCAATTTTCATAATCAGGAGAATCCTCAACAGGTTTCTTCATTTTTCTCTCAAGATAACCCATCTTTCCTTTTGCCCGGATCACCAACTTAACAGGTTGAAACCATTGCAGAAAATTTTTACCGTTCAACCGGTGACTAGTAATCTGCATACTTAAGTTGTCTCCAAAGGACTGAGTATTGGGAACAGATGAGGAAGCAGAAGAATGCTCTCAGGAAGACATGAAGGAAGAGAGAGGATTTGACTGTGGATGAAAAAATCAAGTTTTTAATTTTTTTGATCTGACCTTTGGAACAGGAAGGCGAGAAGCCGGTGAGAAGTTCTGTGCAAGTCGCGGCGGAAAAAACGTCGGGAAGGTGGCGTGTGGAGCTCACGCGCCGTAGGCTAGCCGCGCGTGTGACGGCGCGTGGCGGCGCGTGCGGCGGCTGACGGCGATAGGTCCAGCGGCGGTCAACTCGTCGGAGCCTTCTGAGTCGAATGGTCACTTCACTTTCTTTATCGGAGGTCTGTAGATTATGTTTCTGTGTTTGGACAGAATTGAGGAGGTGTTTTTGATGATGTTTGGACGGTATTTCAGCCTTGAAGATGGCTGATTTAGGGTAGGAATGAACCCGCTCTTGATACCATGTAAAGAACCATTTCACCCAAAAGCTTAAGTTGTTGGGTGAGGTTACATTAATGATTTTATATATCTCAACAGTAACACTAATGTAATTTGTAAAGAACCAATTCAACCCAAAAACTTGAGCTGTTGGGTGAGGCTACATTAATGGTTTTATATATCTCAACACGCCTCCTCATACGAGAGCCCACTGGGCTTGAAGGGTGACGATGCACAGGCCCACCTGCCTGTGCGAAAAAAGAAAATCCCACTAGAAAAAAAAGTGGGGGGCGGTGAGGATCGAACCCGGTACACCGAAACACTGATACCATGTAAAGAATCAATTCAATCTTATAACTTAAGCTGTTGGGTGAGGCTACATTAATGGTTTTATATATCTCAACATAATTCAACGTGCAGAAGAGGTGTATCTTTAATACACTAGAAAGATAGAAAAGCCACCACCAAATTGCTTAAACATCAAGACAGGAAGAAAATCAGAGTCTGGAATCTTAAAAATTATATGTATTTTCAAAATCAATAAAGAGCTGTACTTGTCATCACATCAAAGGTAGACTACTATGCTCAAGCCAAATAATGCTCATTAAACTGACGAAGCAGCATCCTTTGACAATCTACTACTATAATTAGACAAGATATATTGGGTTTAACTTCTAAGCGTCAAAAGAAATTCTGAAATAGGGATAGTGTATGTTAGGGAAAATTATATGATGTAAGTGATGAGAAAACTCTTACGGGTTAAGTCATTAGTACTTGTTATGAACCTAATGTATAGGTTAGTTGTTACTTCATGTAGTTGTAATTTATGTTAGGAAACCTCCTTTAGTGTGGAAAGAGGTGTAGGGAATCAAATTTCAATTATGGGTATAATTAGAATGTATGAATGTATTGTATTCAATTGTATAGAACTATACAAAATACCTCTATTTAAAGAGGTTAAATGACCTAATGGGCCAAGCCCAAATAACCTACTAGAATAACAGAATAATAAATGAAGAAAAGAAGAAGTGTTTTGTTTGAATAATACTTTCTTAATTCATTTAGAGACTCAATGGGTCTTTTTTATATTGAGTACATTCAACTACCTCAACTACTTCAATAAATACAACCACCAACTACTTCAATAAATACAACCACCAACTACTTCAATAAATATACAACTACCAACTACATCAATAAATACTATCTAGAATATTCTACAATATTCTACACTCCCCCTCAAGTTGGGAGATATATATTGATCATTCCCAACTTGTTGATCAAATTCTCAAAGGTTGGCTTAAGTAATCCTTTGGTGAGGATATCTGCTGTCTGTTCCTTGGTAGGTATATATGCCAAGCATACACTACCGTCTTCTAATTTCTCTTTGATAAAGTGACGATCAACTTCCACATGTTTTGTTCTGTCATGATGAACAGGATTTTGAGCAATGCTGACAGCAGCCTTATTATCACAATATAATCTGATAGGTAGGGAATAAGAGATCTTCAACTCCTCCAGAAGCCTTCGTAACCAAATTCCTTCACAAATACTATGGGCTAGAGCCCGAAATTCTGCTTCTGCACTGCTTCTTGCAACAACAGTTTGTTTCTTACTTCTCCAGGTCACAAGGTTTCCCCAGACATAAGTACAATATCCTGAAGTAGATCTTCGGTCCATTGCAGAGCCAGCCCAGTCCGCATCTGTATAGATTTCAATCATCCTTTTTTGCCCCTTTTTAAAGAAAATTCCTCGACCAGGGGTATTTTTTAGGTATTTGAGAATTCTATAAACGGCACTAAGGTGTTTTTCCTTAGGAGAATGCATGAATTGGCTAACCATGCTCACAGCAAAAGCAATATCAGGACGAGTGTGAGACAAATAGATTAATTTCCCCACTAGTCTCTGGTACTGCTCCCTATCAACATTTTCCCCGTCCTCAACTCCCATCTTGATATTAGCTTCAATGGGAGTCTCTGCCGGCTTGCACCCAAGCATACCTGTTTCTTGCAACAAGTCTAGAGTGTATTTTTTCTGAGTTAAAGAAATTCCTTCCTTACTCCGAGCAATTTCCATGCCAAGGAAATATTTGAGAGATCCAAGATCTTTTAGTTCAAACTGGTCAGCTAAACATTTTTTTAAAGATGTTATCTCCTCGCTATCATTACCAGTGACAATTATGTCATCAACATAAACGATCAGAATAGCAATTCTTCCTTTGTCGGAGTGTTTAAAAAATAAAGTGTGATCAGTCTGAGCTTGGGTGAACCCTCTTCCCTTAACAGCTTGAGTAAATTTCCCAAACCATTCTCTGGGAGATTGTTTAAGTCCATAGAGAGACTTCTGCAACTTGCACACAGAACCATCCCCTTTTTCAAAACCAGGAGGTGGATCCATGTAAACTTCCTCATGTAGATCACCATTCAAGAAGGCATTCTTAACATCTAATTGTTGCAATGGCCAATCAAGGTTGGCGGCAAGAGATAGCAAAACGCGGATAGTGTTAAGTTTGGCAACAGGAGCAAATGTCTCCTGATAATCTATCCCATGAGTCTGAGTAAATCCCTTAGCAACTAATCTGGCCTTATACCTATTGATGCTATTGTCTGCATTGAATTTTATTGTAAACACCCACTTGCAACCAACAGTTTTCTTTCCTTTAGGTAATGTCACAAACTCCCATGTTCCATTTTTTGTCAATGCATCCATTTCTTCTAATACTGCATTCCTCCATTTTGGGTCATCAAGTGCTTCTTGGATATTTTTGGGTATCCTGGTACTATCTAACATAGTGTTGAAAGCACGAAAACCTGGAGACAACTTTTCATATGAGATATAATGGGAAATAGGATGAGCAGTGCAAGATCTAGTACCTTTCCGAAGAGCAATAGGCATATCAATGTTGGTTGTACTAGTACATTCAAGTGGGTTGCTAGAACAAGGACTCGAGTTAGGATCCTGGCAGTCTAGAGCATCTTGATGTGTTTTGCGCCTGCTGTAAAATTTTCCCCATTTTCCAAGAGGATCACAAGGAGGATCATTAGACTCAGGTATAGTTGCTTGATCAGAAGGAGGATCATTAGACTCAGGTATAGTTGCTTGATCAGAAGGAGGATCATTAGAATCAGGTATAGTTGCTCCCCATGTTTCCTTCCCAATAACTCCCCCTGTTTCCAAAGGCCAAGGTAAGACAGTAGCATCATTTGGTTTCCCAGGCTTATCTTCATCCATACCAAGACCTATAGACTCCCCCTGAAGAGAAGTCGGGGAAAAAAAGGATTGTGTTTCATAAAAGGTAACATCCATGGAAACAAAAACCTTACGGAGAGAAGGTGAGTAACACTTATAACCTTTTTGATTTGGGGAATATCCTATGAAGACACATCTGATGGATTTAGGGTCAAGTTTTGACCTTTGATGTGGAGGAATATGCACAAAAACCACACAACCAAATATTTTGGGAGGAAGAGAAGAAAGAGCACTGAAAGAGGGAAAAGATTTAGTAAGACAGGATAAAGGAGAATGAAAATTTAGTACCCGAGAAGGCATCCGATTAATGAGATAACAGGCTGTCAAGACGGCTTCCCCCACAGGTATTTAGGGACATGCATCGTGAATAAAAGAGCTCGAGCAACTTCAATTAGATGTCTATTTTTCCTTTCAGCCACCCCATTTTGTTGAGGGGTGTTAGGACAAGAACTTTGATGAATGATTCCATGCTGGTTTAGGTAATCTCCAAGAACTGAATTAAAATATTCAGTACCATTGTCTGTTCGCAGAATTTTGATAGAGGTCTGAAATTGAGTTTGAATCATAGCATGAAAGTTTTTAAAAGTGGATGCTGCCTCAGATTTTTCTTTTAAGAGATATACCCAACATACCCTAGAATGATCATCAATGAAAGTAATAAACCAACGAGCACCCGAGACATTTTTTTCACGAGCAGGTCCCCAAATATCACTATGAATCAATGTAAAGGAAGAAGATTCATGATATTTCTTAGGAGAATAAGTGACACGAGAGTGCTTTGCAAGCTGACAAATATCACAGAGAAGGGAGCTTGGTTTTTTATTGATAAATAAGTTCGGGAATAACTTCTGGAGATAAACAAAATTTGGGTGTCCCAACCTACGATGCCATAACAAAACATCATTACAGTCATCTGATAAACATAGAGAGTGGTTCGAAAAAATCCTCTTTTCACAATGAACCTCTGTAAAATAGTAGAGCCCTTCTTCCTCTCTAGCACTGCCAATCATCATCCCCGAGTCCTGTTCTTGAAAGATACAAGCATTTGCAGAGAACTTAGCAACACAATGCAACTCAGCAGTAAGTTTGCTAATAGAGATGAGATTACAAGTAAGAGAGGGAACATGAAGTACTGAGTTCAAAATAATTTGCTCAGAAAGTTTAATGGATCCCTTTCCCGCAATAGTGGAGAAATTCCCATCAGCTGTTCTTATTCGTGATGGGTGGTAGTAAGGGGTATAGGAGAAAAATAAGGTTGCATTACCTGTCATGTGATCAGAGGCCCCTGAATCAAGGATCCAACGATTACTACGTTCAACATGGAATGCCATACCTTTTTGAGCAACATGACTGGTTGTGTCAGCATGTTGAGACATCAATTTATGAAAAGACGAATTTTCAAAATTTTCAGTGTCCATGGCTTTCTAACAACAGGTACCCAGAAAAGAAAAATTCCTCCAAATACGATTTTGACCCTCAAAACAGGAAGAGGGTTGCTCGCCAAAGTCAATGAATGAGAGCAATCTTAGCTACAGTAAAACAGTAATTGCTACGGGTCTTTTGTGGGTTGCTCGGAATTTTGTTTTGAACCTAATGGTGGCCTTGGTTTCGTGGTTGGAGGTGGCTAGGTAAGGATTCTGGCTTGGGCAGTGGCTAAAACGAAAAAAAAAGGAATAGGAAAATGACTTAAAAAATAAATCAGAACGGGGAAGAGACTGGAATATAACCAGCTCTTGATACCATGAAGAAAAGAAGAAGTGTTTTGTTTGAATAATACTTTCTTAATTCATTTAGAGACTCAATGGGTCTTTTTTATATTGAGTACATTCAACTACCTCAACTACTTCAATAAATACAACCACCAACTACTTCAATAAATACAACCACCAACTACTTCAATAAATATACAACTACCAACTACATCAATAAATACTATCTAGAATATTCTACAATATTCTACAATAAATAATACAATATTTTTTTAATATTATATTATTTCTAACACTCTCCCTCAAGCTGGTGCGTATATATCATAAGCTCCCAGCTTGTTACATATATGATCTATTCGGGGACATCTCAAAGCCTTGGTGAAAACATCTACAAGTTGATCACTGGAATTGACAAATGCTGTTTCTATCTCTCCTAATTGAATCTTCTCTCTAACAAAGTGACAGTCAATTTCTATATGTTTGGTCCTCTCATGAAAGACTGGGTTAGAGGATATATGCAATGCTGCTTGATTGTCACAAATGAGCTTCATGGACTGCTGTTCACAGAGATGTAGTTCCTTAAGCAATTGTTTTAGCCAGATGAGCTCACATGTTGCATTTCCCATTGAGCCCTAAATAAGTTGATTGTCCCTAAATAAAAAGATGGAAGCTGGAGAGTGTGTGTAGACTATAGAGCCCTAAATAAGTTGATTGTCCCTGATAAGTTCCCTATTCCTGTGGTTGATGAGTTATTGGATGAGCTGGGAGGGTCTTCCATATTTTCTAAGCTTGACCTGAAGTCTAGGTTTCACCAGATCCGTATGCGGGAAGAGGATATACCCAAGACAGCGTTTAGAACGCACCAAGGGCATTACGAGTACTTGGTAATGCCCTTCGGATTAACTAACGCCCCATCCTCGTTTCAGGCTTTGATGAATGATGTGTTAGGACCGTTTTTGAGAAAATTTGTGCTGGTATTTTTTGATGATATACTCATATACAGTCAGAACCGTGACGAGCACATGGAACACCTACTTAAGGTCTTTACAGTACTGAGAGCTCATTCACTGGTGTGCAATAAAAAAAAATGCAGCTTTGGCAAGGACCACATGGAGTATTTGGGGCATATCATATCAGCTGATGGTGTGAGTGCTGACCCCAGTAAAATTGCAGCCATGACAAGGTGGCCTGCACCCAAAAACATCAAGGGCTTGCGAGGTTTCTTGGGACTCACGGGTTATTACAGGAGATTTGTACAAGACTATGGCAAAATTGCTAAACCTCTGACTGATTTATTAAAAAAAGATGCATTTCAGTGGGGTGAGGCAGCAGAGCTTTCTTTTGCTGTTTTAAAAGAAAAAATGTCCACTGTTCCCGTTCTTGCACTACCGGATTTTTCCCAGCCCTTCACTGTGACCACTGATGCTTCTGGAAAGGGCATTGGGGCAGTTTTAATGCAGGGTAATCGACCAGTTGCTTTCTTGAGTCAAGGTTTTTCTCCAAGGGCCCAAGGTAAGTCCATTTATGAAAAGGAGTTAATGGCTATAGTTTTCGCCGTTCAGAAATGGAAACATTATTTGATGGGGAGGCACTTTGTAATTAAGTCCGACCAGAGAAGCCTGAAATTCTTGACTGACCAAAAAGTCTTAAATGAAGACCAACAAAAATGGGCTGTGAAGTTACTTGGGTTTGATTTTGAAATCCAATACCACCCTGGCAAAGAAAATCACGTGGCTGATGCCCTCTCAAGGCAAATGCAAATGGCTAGCATCACCCGGTTACAAATGCCCGAATTACAGGAGCTAGAGCAGGAGTTATTGGTTGACACCAAGTTACGGTCTATCTTCCAAGACTTACTGGTTGGTAGTGCTGCTCATCCGGGTTTTAAACTTAAAGAGGGCAGGCTGTTTTACAACGATAGACTAGTTGTCTCAAAAAAATCCAAACTTATCCCCACTTTGCTTCAAGAGTTCCATGATTCCAGCTTTGGGGGCCACTCTGGTTTCTTCCGGACTTACAAGAGGCTAGCCAACTTGGTCTACTGGGAGGGGATGAAGAAAACTATCAAAGATTATGTGGCTGCTTGTGTCGTTTGCCAACAAAGCAAGGCCCAAAATCTATCCCCTGCCGGGTTTTTACAGCCATTGCCTATTCCGGTAAACGTATGGTCTGATATCTCTATGGACTTCATTGGGGGGTTGCCTAAGGCCATGGATTTTGATACAGTTTTTGTTGTTGTGGACCGCTTGACTAAATATGCCCATTTTTTTCCCCTCAAACATCCATACACAGCAAAGGAGGTTGCTGACTTGTTCCTCAAGGAAGTGGTACGGCTTCATGGGTTCCCTTTGACTATTGTTTCTGACCGTGACAAAATTTTTCTAAGCACTTTTTGGACTGAATTGTTCAAAAGCGCTGGTACTAAACTACATTATAGTACCGCCTATCACCCGCAAACGAATGGTCAAACGGAAGTGGTTAACCGGTGCCTAGAGGTTTATTTAAGGTGTTTTTGTAGTCCTAAACCAAAGCAATGGCCCCGGTGGCTTGCTTGGGCTGAATTTTGGTATAATACTACCTACAAGGATACTACGGGCATGACACCTTTTAAGGCGTTATATGGCACTGACCCTCCTCACCTGTTCCGGAGTGATAATTCCCCATCTGCAGTAGATGCCATTTCACGTTCCTTGGCTGAAAGGGATATGATCCTACAGGATTTAAAACAGAATCTGGTGCAAGCCCAAAATAAAATGACAGTCCATGCTAATCAACATAGGAGGGATGTTCATTTCACGCCAGGAGACCTGGTTTACCTCCGCTTGCAACCTTATAGACTCAAAACTATTGCTAGGCGTGTTAATGAGAAACTCAGCCCGCGGTACTATGGCCCTTTCTCTGTTGTGGAAAAAATTGGGGCGGCTGCCTATAGACTCCAACTACCTCCTGGGTGCTTGGTTCACCCAGTGTTCCATGTTTCTCTCCTTAAACAGGCCGTTACTCCTATAGCAAATGCTCAACCATTGCCTTCTTTACTGACTGAGGGGTGGGAACTTTTGGTGGAACCCGAAAAGTTGGTTCAATGGAGGCTGTCCAGCAAGGGTGAGATGGAAGTCCTTCTCAAATGGTGCCATTTACCAGACTTTGAAAACACTTGGGAGTCTTTTGATGTCATTAACCAACAGTTCCCTCATTTCCACCTTGAGGACAAGGTACTTAAATTGGGCGGGAGTATTGATAAGCCCCCACCCAAGCCCAATTTAGTGTACAAGAGAGACAAAAATAGAAGAGTTTGGGCTCCAAATTATGGTGATTCAAGCCCAAACCATGCTGCCTATGATGGCCCAAGCCCATCCCACATTACCCTTGCTGCTCCATGCTCAACAAATGATGACTCAGCAAGTTTGTTACAACCGAATAAAGGAACGCAGCAAAGGAACGCAGCACAAGGGGAGTGAAAAGAGGTTAAATAGTGGGAGGGGGAACGTGCATGGGATATGCAGAATCAAAAGAATGGAGAATGGCTCTTGGGAGAGTTTCAGCACCTCTCGAATGTGCTGGGAGAAAGTAGTGTTGAATTAAGCTTTAGTAAATTTCTGTAATCGTTGTTCTTCTGTTTAAGTTCACCATAGCTTTTCTTTACTTGTAATTCTGTTCTTCAATTCAATATAAGAGAAAATCCAGACCTTTCTGGGCCAAAACAACTGTGTTTTGTTATTATTTTCCTTCATATTGTTTGGTTTCTATCAGGTTCCTATCATGGTATCATCCTGTTTGAGGAGGAATGGTGAAGCAAACTTGTCATTGCTGGCCGCATTTGGGTGGCAGGTGGTGTCTTGTTTGGTTGCAACCAGAGCGCCAAGACTCAAGAAAATGGTGTTACATTTGGCCGGCGGTTAATGGTGTTTTGGTTGCTGGGTGTTGTGATTCCCAACTCAATGTTTTGGAGACTAGTTTGAAGGTTGAGGGGCCGCTGAGGAGTAAGGTTGAAGACTCCAAAGAGTGGTCTCATTTGCTTGGGACGTCTAATGTGGAGAAGCAAGGAGCTTAGGAGCTATCTGCCAAGGATGTTACTAAGATTTGTGATTAGGGGGAGTGTACTAGTTTCTTAAGTTCTGTTTTGAGATGGATAGATGTTCTTTGTTTAGGTTTATGGTTTTGCTACTCGTATCAACAAGAAAGCTCAAGTATGAGAGGGTTACAAGATATTAGGACTATTAGTCTTAGCGTTAGTGGATATGGGCCTGTACTAGTAATATTAGTACTTGACCTAAATATTAGTATAAATTGGAGTACTAGGTTATGGTATTGTATCTGATTACATCTATCAATTTGTTCAGTTTTTAGCCATCATTCTGTCTTTTCCTTTTCCCTTTTCCCTGAAAGTTTCAACACTGGTGCTTAGATACCAAATTCCTGATACAAAGAAAACAGAGCCTAAGCTTAATCATTTTGAGAGGGAGAGGATGGTATTAGTATTGAAGGGTTAGCTACTTGAAACAAAGGGTACCTGATGGAGACACTTGAAAAGCTATTTATATTTCTTGTCAGATTTAATGTTGTTTAAATAGGTAGTCAGCGGTTTACTGCAAATTAGCTCCTAGGTTGATTGTAAAATATGTACTATAAATAAGATAAGAGAGTAGTGTGCAGCACACAATTCTCAATTTTTCTCAATTCAAATGCTTTCTCTCAAAAGTTATAAACCTCTGTGTATGGATCCAAATATCTCAATTATATCCCTACTTCCCACTGAATAGGTTCATTATTAACCATTATGTGATTTGATGTGATGTAGGTTGTTGATGCATTATGCAATGTGGTATCAGCTTCACCAACCAAAGGAGCTACAGCAGTTGTTCTTCAGGTCCTGGTTTCATCTTTCTATGAAATGGTTGCACAAAAAATGACTCCGGCTGTGGATTTGGACACTTACTCTGTTTAGCCAGAATTGTTAGAATTTTTGGAAATCTCCAACAAAATTTTGAATTACCTTTTCTAATACCCGTGAGACATGGCTTTTTTAATGTCTACAAAGTTTAAATATATGATGCTGAAGATCTATCTCATCTAACTGTGTCCAAATCAGCTTCATTTCTTGATATTACTATTGTTATCATTTTTTTATTTTTATTTTTTTAAATATTTCATTCGTATACTCACTTCCCTGGGCTTGTTGTTTGTCAGGCCGAGAGAGAGTTGCAACCATGGACTGCCAAAGATGATGATCTGGGGCAGAAGATGTGGACAACCAATCAGCGGATTGTAAAATTGATAGTTGAACTAATGAGGAATCATGATAGTTTTGAATCATTGATAATCGTGGCAAGTGCATCAGATTTACTACGACGTGCCACAGATGGGATGTTGGTGGATGGAGAGGCTTGCACTTTACCACAGCTGAAGGTAACACGTTCAAACATTAGCTTCTCTATGCATTTTCAATGTCTTTCAACCAGAAATCTGTCTTCAATTAATGATCACATGGCAATAAAAGATTTTTTTCCAAAACAAATAATGATGTTTTTATATATTAAATTCACTTACCTACTTATTGTCATTTAATCTTAGTTTCACTCCTTGAACTATTTACACTTAATTCTTTCTAATGAATATAAAGGCATATCTAATGATTTTTTTGAGATAAATGTTTGTCATCATTCTTTGATACGCATACAAGTGCTAACACACACCCACATATCTATTCAAATCATTGTTTCTTTCTCCTTATGAAGTTTTAATATTAGAAACTATAGATTTTGGAGCAGGTTTTTTATTTATTTGTTTAGTTCGAGATGCAAAAGGACAAAATGACAGTTTTATGCTATATTGGAGACTATTATGGAAAGCAATTCTATAACGACATAAATTCATGCTGGATGTGTGCTCAACTATATCAGTTTTTCTTCCTGTTGTAGCCTTTTGATTCAAAACTTAAGTATTGACCTAAAGAAATTGCCACTTGTGGCATAATTCTAGTCTATGTTACAAACTTTACATTGAGCGACAATATGTGGCACTGTAAAGGAGGATTTGGTATTTCATATGTTTTCAGGTTTATCCTTAAGCCTTACTGATATTCATATTTCAAGTTTTGCTAAAACTGGCCAGTTGTTGGAAGCAACGGCTAGAGCAGTTCATCAAGTGCTTCAGTTGGGAGAATCTGGAGTTGCAGTGGCAGATGGCCTTTCAAACCTCTTAAAGGTAAACAAACTTCCCTATTTGAACTTCTAATTTGGGCAGGGTTGAATGAAATTTTTTTGTTAAGCATTGAAAGTTTGATTCCAAGAGGAAATGGATCCTCTCATATCACATGGTCGATCTCATTTGAGATGATCTCAGCATCCACATACAAATCAATGGTGATGCTCTATCCCAACACTTTTTCTCTCCTATCTCTCGTTATCTATAAAGAATCAATTCAACTCAAAAACTTAAGCTGTTGGGTGAGGCTACGTTAATGGTTTTATATTTCTGTAACACGCTCCTTCACACTAGGCTTAAAGGGTGGACAATGCACAGGTCATCTACCTATGCTAAGAAATTTTACAAGACTTAATTAATTATTAATTAAATAGGAGGCGGTGAGAATTGAACCCGTGACACCGAGGTTTGATACCATGTAAAAAAACAATTAAATCCAAAAGCTTAAGTTGTTGAATGAGGCTATATTAATGGTTATTTCTCTAACATTACCATTGATGTGTCTATGAAAGGATGAGATCATCTCACATGAGGTCATGTGACATGAGAGTATCCACTCTCAATTCCAGGTTACAACTGTATATTTAGAAAGGAAAATCAAGTTCAACACAATACTAACTTATGTGCTTGTTTTGTAAGAATGGATTCTCGCATGTCTCATTTAACATGACCTTGTTATATGAGATGACGTCAATCGTCAGTAGACAAATCAACTGTTATTATTTCATCACTCTATTTTCATGTGCACTCTCATTTCTCGTCAGCATTGATTTGTTTATGGTCAGTTAAGATGGTTTCACATGACCTAATTATATTAAACGACACATGAGAGGATCTCTTCTCGTATTTTTTATAATTAATATAGAATTGTTGACTAATATCCTCCTTGTGGATAAATGTGCAGTGTCGCTTACCAGCTACAATCAGATGCCTTTCTCATCCAAGTGCCCATGTCCGTGCTCTGAGCACGTCAGTTCTTCGTGACATTTTGCATACCGGTTCAATTAGACCAAGTCCTAATTCGCCGCGAAAAAATGTTGTCCTTGATCAAGACTTCAATTTGGATGTCATCGAATGGCAAGCTGACATAGAAAAATGCTTGACATGGGAAGCTCTCAACCGAATTTCAAATGGATTGTCTATTGAATTTCTTGACACTGCTGCGAAGGAAATAGGGTGTACTATTTCTATACGAACTGAAACAAAACCATGTGAAAAACCATCTTAGTCTATGATATGTAAACTTTCTCATTCTAGTATGTTACAAAGACTCTTGTTATTCCAGCACTCTTGTGGCTGAACATGACTTGTGCAGAAGAGTAAGACTGGAAAGCTCATTTTGTATTATGCTTATGGGGTTGTACTTTGGGAAAATTTTCATCAAACTTGCTAAGGACCGTATAATGACCCCAATTGGTAAATCTTAATTAGAGGTTTAATTTAAGGATTTAAATGCCATAATTACCTTCAGTGAGAAATTCCGAGTATTTTGACTGTAATCATGACTATGTTATGAGCAATGTGTTCTGCCGGAAAATTCGCAGTGTTGCGAATTAACCGGTAGAGCTTAAATGAGCAAAATGATTTTAGAGACATAATTTGATAATTCTGACGAGAAATATGAGTTCAGAATGAAAAATTGTATAGTCTGGCACTTTCCGTGAAAATCTCGTGAATAGTGTTTCTACCGGGTATTTTGTACTGCTGTTAAGCAACCGGTAGGGTCCAGAAACAAATAATAGAGGAAATAAGAATAAGGAAGTCCAATATATGCCAAGCAAGTCAATATAGGCCCAGGAAAATAATAAGTTTATAAGTGTTAAGTTTCAAAAGTAAATAAAGTACAGTTAGTGGTTCACAGTGCATTTTGTCAAAACGGTGCAGAAACCATACTATGAATTATGAATATTGTCCCTTAGGAAATAAAAATTAATGTAAATGACTTTAGAAAAAATAAAAAATATGTTCGTAGCTTTGAGTTAGTTCTGGGTCAGTTTAAGTGAAAATACGCGAAAGGAAAATATCTGTTAAAAGTCACATGTGTTATAAACCTTTGTCATTAAGTGAAGTACTATTCACACAACTAAAAATCCCCTTTCTCTCTCTTGCAAAACCGTGGAGCTCATCTTGGAAGGGGGGGGTTAGGGTTTGATCTTCCTTCTTTGATTTCTCCTTCATTATTCAACCAAAATACAAAGTTTATAACATGAAATTGATTGTAAACCACCCAATGAATCCATTCCACCGATCAATTTGAGCTATAGTTGAGTGTGTGAGGAGTTCTTCCTCCCCCCATTTTCGAGTTACTATTCATTGGAGGAAAAAAAGTGAGTTTTTGATGGAGCTTTGCTTGGAGGTTGCTCTCTAGGCTTTGTACAAGTGTTTAGAGGTAAGAAACCTTTATTTCTATGGCTTCATTTTGATTATTTGAGTCATGAAAATTGTGAGCATGTGTTGGGTGAGAAATAAATTAGTTCAAAATTTAATTGATGATGGGTTCTTGATGTTTTGTACATAGAAATGGAAAAATAAGCATGATTATGCATGTATTAAATTGAAAAAAAAAATCTCATGGTGAGATGCCCTAGATTTCGGCCTTGATAGGGTAATTAGGGGATGATGTACAAAATTTATTGTATGTATTGTGAAGGTTTAATATGTTGGAATAAGTGGAAATTTGGTGCATTAGTGAGAATGCCAAAGTGGGAAAAAAATCCTATGTAGTATGCTCCTATGTTTTGACCTGGATGTATATTGGAGGAGTTTAATGTTTAAAATTTAATTAGACATTGTGGATATGTAGATATATAAATATATACATGTATGTGTAAGTTGCAAAATTAAGTGACGAAAAAGAATCATTAAAAATAAAAGAACCCTTTTGCCTAATCCTTGTAGAGTTCTACCTATAGGGTGCTTAGGGATATGTTTTGTTACATTTTATTTTAAATAAAATGTGTTGTAATTCATTGTATAAAAATTGATGAGTTAAGAAGTGAAATGATTTGAGAAATGGTTGAAAAATACCTTCATTCCCTAAAGGGTATGTCCGCGGCTTTTGAAGTAAAATGGCATGATTTATGTTTGAAATTCTTAAGAGAATGTTTGATTAAATTAAAGAACATCAACGGTTATGAAGAGGTCTAGACTTGTGTGTTGGCATAGGATTGGCAAAAATATAAAGAAATGAAGATAAGCGATAAAATGTATGCCTTATGGAAAATCTAGGCATGATAGCATTTTATTGATTTGTATTTATGGATTCTTGCTCTAGGTGTACCTAGAGACTAAAAAGGATTGGAATCTCTTGAAGAAATATAAGTAACTTGTGCCACAAGTAAGCAGATTGATAAAGCTTCAAGAGGTAAGCTCTATGTTTAAGGAGTCTTTTCCTACTTGAGTGCTCCACCATAGTTAGTGGACTATGGTTGGACTATATGACTGTGTAGACACTCTGTATAGGTGCATTCATATAGAGATATTTGATGATATGATATGATATGACATGATATGATATGATAAGACTGGTTCTGATATGAGTTACGTATTGACTTTTGGTACACGGATGTCTTCTTGGGTTTGCCTGAGATTGACAGTGTACACCTCTGAGTTACTCTATTTCCGTTTGGGGCCATCCCTTGGAAATGGCGGTGCACGTCTCCGTTATGATATGATTATATGTTCTGCTCAGTTATGATATCTGCTATATGTTGTATCTGTATACTCCGTATCTGACTTTCATGCAGGAGTGAGCCAGGGGTATGGAGAATTCTCTATAAACCTGGAGCTTATTGAGATTTGTAATCTCACCCCCCTTTGGGGACATGATTTCAGGTTCCCAGACTGCCGGTGAACCCTCAGCAGGCAGAGACGCGGCACGTGGCTGAGACGTTCGACTGATCGGATTTTGAGTGGCTGTAGGCTACTACCTTTTTTGGAGTGTGTTGATGTAGTTTAGATTTCGGTTATTTTGGGGATCATTATGACTGATCTTTCACTCTGTATATGGCCTGTATATGTTCTGTACATGTTCTTCAGTTTGATGCATGTACATTTTTGTATTCAGGCATGTTGATATGATTATGTAGTATTCAGTTATGCTTATGTCTTGGATTGCATGCTGTTAGATTAGTGGCACAGAGCCAAGTTTTGCATGCGCCCATGGATGGGTATCTGATTATAATTGCATGACTGGTACTTCTGGATATAAATATTGTTGAAACTGTCTATCAGGAACTCTTAGGAGTGGGATTGGAAAATCCCCAGTTGTCCGATTTATAAAGGTTACTCTGCCCGATTTTCGTTAACGCTTTATGAACATTAAAAGAGAAAAAGAAAAGTTAGCTCGTATTTTTGTAAGTTTAAGTTTTCCGCTGTTTCTGTTGTATCATTTGTATGTTAATTGAACCGGCTCGAGACGGGGATGTTACATTTATGGTATCAGAGCAGTTTCTCTAGGAGAGCCTGTGAAATATTGCATGAACTGTTCGGGTCATTATGTTCTTGAGTCTTTTCTTGAAGTCTTATGATATGCATGTCTGATCACTGAGTGTGAGCGTAGCTAACTCATTCCTTTGTGTGAAATATGCAGAATTATGGTTCGTCCGAGAAGGACTCCGGATCCTCCGAGTGACCCGACAGATCCAATTTTGGCAGATCTGGCCAGGCCCCGAGTAAATCAGCGGGGTGGTACTTCGCAGCCAGATCCAATTATAAGGGCCTTAACTGAAATGCAGCAAAATATGGCTGCAGCTAGGCAGCGAGATCTGGAAATAATGATGAAAGCAAATCAAGATCTGATAGAGGCTAATAGGTTGGTCAATCAACAGATGATGGAAGCAAGCCGTGCGGCGAATATTGAAATGATGAGGTTACTCCTCGCGGAGGTGAGGGCGGGTGGACAAGGTCCACAGCAGCAGCCACAGCCACAGCCACAGCCACAGCCACAGCCACAGCCTATTCCTCCTCCCCATAATCCCATTGTCGTGGAGGGGGAAGGAAACAATGAAGAGTCTAGTCACAGGGGTGGTGTGGCACAGCCAGTGAATAACAGAGAACAAAGAGAAAGAATGCTTAATGCCTTCCGAAAACATGCACCACCAAATTATAAAGGAGGCATTGATCCCATTGCCGCCATTCAGTGGTTGGAAGAACTGGGGCGTATTTTTACTGTCATGGAGTGTGATGATCATCAGAAATTATTGTATGCTTCTTATATGCTGCAAAATGATGCAGCCGATTGGTGGAGAAACACTCGTCAGTCTTTTGAATGCCAAGGTTATGCTATCACTTGGCCTTTCTTTGAAAGACATTTTTTACTGAAATACTTTCCGGAAGAAGCCCGGTTAAGGAAAAAGGGTGAGTTTGAAGAACTGAGACAGGGTCAGATGTCTATTGATGAATACTTGAACAAGTTTAATAAACTGGCCAAATACTCTCATTTCCAAAGAGCACCACCTACTGAGGATGATCTGATCTTTAAATTTCATAAAGGACTACATGATAATATTTCTGAAAAGATGGCAGGTGATTCGTTTGA
>JAVKPL010011783.1:0-54482 GCA_032173675.1 Gastrolobium villosum | reverse complement strand
ATCAAATGCGCTGCAGTGAGGACGCTTTCTTCCCAGAATTCAACTGGCATACCTGCATGAAAGACCAATGCTCTTGCCACATTAAGTATATGTCTATGTCTCCTTTCTACCCTACCATTCTGCTGTGGTGTATAGACACACGTGGTTTGCTGCAAAATTCCTTTCTCACTAAGGAGCCTCATTATTTTATTGGATTTGAATTCCGTCCCATTATCAGAACGTATTGTTTTCACACTCTTACCAAATTGATTAGTTACCATAGCCAGGAATTTACTTACTCGATCGTAAGTTTCACTTTTGTCTGCCATCATATATACCCACAAACTCCTACTAAAATCATCCACAATAGTTAAAAAATAATGAGCACCCGAGAAAGAAGAAGTCTTGTAAGGTCCCCAAGTATCACAATGCACTAAATGAAAACAATCCTTACTTCGGGAATAGCTTAAAGGAAACACAGATCGAGTTTGCTTGGCACGTTGACAAACTTCACATGCCTTATTAATTACATCTTTATTCAAAACAAAATTAAATTCTGGAATCAAAGATAATGCTTGATATGACGGGTGTCCTAGCCTGTTATGCCACAACTCCACAGATTTTCCTGCTCGAACTGTTGAAGCTGAAGCACGCGTGGACTGAAACACATATACTCCATCACTAAGTTCACCCAAACCAATCTCCCTCTTCAGCATTAGGTCCTGCAAAGAACAACTTTTATCAGTAAACGTCACTATATTTCTGTTGTGTTTCAACAATTGCGAGACGGAAATCAGGTTACATCTCAATTGAGGCACATATAACACATTTTCCAGATCTAATTGTCCATCAAGTACAACAGTTCCTTCCTTTTTTGCACACGTGACAGATCCGTTTGGCAAGGTTACACACAAAGGTTGAATATTTGTGATTTTTTGTAAAAGGTTTAAGGACCCTGTCATGTGACGAGAGGCTCCACAGTCCACAAGCCATTGGATATGAGTATTCTTACCAGAGAGTTTTTCACTTGATGACCGTGGTTGATCGATCAGTGCCATCAACTTGTTGACAATTTCTGGTGTCAGCATCGAGTTTGTAGTGACCTGCTGCGGGGTGTCAGATGGCTGAGACATCACACGTTGGTTGTTATCCCAAGTCACCGCTGCATGCGCATGCTCCTGCATATAACGTCCCCCCGAACGTCCTCTTCCTCGCCCTCGTCCACCGGTTCTATTTGGTGGGAATCCAATGATATTCCAGCACTTGGAAGGATCGTGGTTAGCTTTTCCACAGTGAGGACATGGGAACCGTTCAGTCTGTTTCTCAAATGGCACACGTTGTCGTTCAGTCTGTTTCTCAAAGGGCACACGTTGCACTGTTTTCTCCATCTTCTCCTTGGATTCAACACGCGATGCATAGCCCACCACGTTCGCTCTTTCTTCTTGATTACGCGCTATGTTACGGTGAGTTTCTTCTTGCGTAACCGTGGCATACACTTTGTTCACAGAAGGCAGGGGCGAGCTATTCAATATTTGTGACCGTAAGTTGCCAAATATGGTTTCGTCCAAACCCATAAGAAATTGGTAGACTCGGTCATGTTCCCTCTCTTCTTCAGTCTCCTTCGCGTATGCACATTTATCTCCACATGCACACGCCTTGCGAGCTTTGCTCCCTTCAAGCTCGTCCCATATTCCTCGCAGCTTTGTGTAGTATTCTCCCACACTGCTGCCAAGTTGTTTTATATTAGCCAAACTCGTTTTGAGCTGGTACTGACGGGAGAAATTTTCCACAGCATACCTTTCTTTTAGGTCGTCCCAAAGATCCTTCACCTCATCAAAGCATTTGATGAATGGTTGGAGCTTTGGGTCAATGGTGTTGTGTATCCAGCCATTGATCATCGAGTTACACATCTCCCAAGCTCGCCATTCTTCTGCGTCTTCCTCGTCTGGTTTCTTCACGACTCCGGTTATGAATCCCAACTTATTTTTGGCCTTAAGTGCGTTTTTCATGAGCTTAGCCCAATTTTCGTAGTTGGCCTCTCCGCGCAGCAATACAGTTGTAAGCAAAATGCCTGGGCTATCTGAGTTTGCCAGGTGATACGGGGACGCCGGGTCCGACGGCTTCAACTTGCTGGCTCCTTCTCTGGCCATAGTCGTAGGGCTAGCTTTCACACTTGTCTACACAAACTTTGCGGAAAGCGTGGTTTATCAGGAAGGCTCTGATACCAAAATAAACTTGGTATTTTGATTGTGTTACTATTATATTCAAAAGAAGCCTTTAAATAGGCAAACCAATACAAAGGCTACGTACTCTTACAAACAGAATCTCTAAGATCCTAACAATCTCCAATATCTAAACTCCTAATTACAAACAGAATCTCTAAGATCCTAACAATCTCCAATATCTAAACTCCTAAACAAATATTATCTATAATTACAAACAGAATCTCTAAGATCCTAACAATCTCCAATATCTAAACTCCTAATATCTAAACCAATTAACAATCTCCAATAGTTGCTTTGCTTAGGATGAAACCTTTAAGCCTATCAGTACGATTATTGGGCACAATCTGCTTACACTCTGGTTTAAGAATAACGCATTTCAGCATGGGGGTAATGAGGTTGAGTGGAAAAACTTACACTTGTGCGCGGGAGCGTTACTGTAAAAAGACTTCAGACTTTTGAATGAGTGTGAAGACAAAGACTTCGGAGTGTGAGTATATATAACGGCAAAAGAAATTGAAAATTCAAATTAGCGTGAGTGAAACGGCAAAGACTTATAAGTTTTGCATATCTGGTAATCCTTTATCTCCAATCACTTCGTGTCTTTCTTTAGTTTTTTGGGAAAGTGTGTATAATTTTAAAGGACGTAAAGGAAACAAAGAAATAGATAAAGTAGAAGATAGAGTTGACAAAAAAAAAACAAAGGTGTGGGTCACATCTCTCTTTGTGAGGGTGAAAAGATATAAGTTGTGTCATTTAAAATGATAAACATTTTTTCCTTAATTTTTTGTCTATAGAAAAGTCCATATCATGTAGTAAAAACATGATGATTATGGGTATTCGTAGCAAGTTGAATTCTTTCACATATTTATTTATAAGAGTAAAGTGTGTGTCATTTTAAATGATGTAAAGTTGTGTTATTTTAAGAGAGAGAAAGAGATATATAAAGGAGGAGAGAGAGTTGACAACAAAAAAAGGTGTGGGTCCCATCTCCCTGTGAGAGTAAAATGATATAAAGAGGATGGATATTCCTACTAACAAAATTTTCTATATATCACCAACTCACTACTTATCTAATCACCATTGGATCAACATTTTTTTTTATCAAAATCTTTTTAACATTCTCTCTCTGTGATTCAATGATGATTAGATAGGTAGTAAGTTAGGAGTAGAAAATTTTGTTCCTCATTTATAAATAGGAAAACACTTTACAAACCAGCCGAACTGAATCATAATATATCACAGAAATGAGGTTGGTTTTTGTATTGAGTTTCTTTTTGTATTTTGTGGCACTGCTTATTCAAAATAAAATATGTAATGGCTGCATAGAGAAGGAGAGAATGGGCCTGCTCGAGATCAAGGCCTACTTTATAGCTCAAGGTGGAGATCCTATCGGTGAATTGGATTCATGGGTTGATGATAGAAGCAGCAATTGTTGTTATTGGAAAAGAGTCAAATGCTCTAACATCTCAACTGGCCACGTAACAGAGTTATCCCTCCACGAGTTAATGGCTATCACTCGGATCTTAAACGTTTCACTATTTGGTCCATTTGAAGAGTTGCTCAACCTCGACTTGTCTTCTAACGGGTTTGAAGGCTTGATTGGCGATGGAGGTTTCTTGTTCTTATATATTTCCAAACATTGGTTTCTCTATTGCAGATTTTCAAAGAAGAGATTATACTTATTATCTCTTGTCTTATAATTGTTTTTGTTATCGTTGTTATTGGATCAAGATCAAATTAAGTGATTCGTAATTTTGTAACCGTTATTTGATTTTGATCCAATAATAACAAAAAATGATTGTAAGAAGTTATAAGACAAAAGAAATTGTAAATATAATCTTTCTCAATTTTTTTTTTAATAAGAGAAAAAAAAGCTATAAGTAGTATAGAGAGTAAGACCCGTTATTATCCTTATTTTTTAAATGGTCCCCTTTTGAGTCCTTCTTCCCTTTCCCTTTTTTTGGTTGTATTTATCATTGGGTTCCAATTAACTTGGATTAAAGATGCTATTGATGTTGAAGAGAAAAATTAAATGAAACATTTTTTCAATAGAAAAAAAATATATATATTGAAAAGAAAGGGTATCATGCATCACATATTCATATTTGTTACCAAGTTTAAATTTCTCACAGCTCAACTTCTTTTGAAGGATTTCAAAGATTGAAGAAGTTGGAGACCCTAAACCTTTCACATAACATTCTAAATAGCAGTATCCTGCCAAGTTTGAATGGATTAACATCCCTAAAAGCTTTGAAGCTTGCTGCAGTTAATATGGTTGATTTTTTCTCTGTTCAAGGCATGTAACTTTAAGTTTTGGTTTTTTTCTGTGATTTACAAATGATGTGGATCACAGTACTTTGACATTTTTTTCTCTCTGATAATCAAAGTATTTCATTCTCTCTCTCATTTTGTTGTTTGTACACCACAGATTTTGTCAATCTTACTCGTTTGGAACTATTGGACCTAAAGTTTAATGATCTCGAGGGCTCCTTGGATGCTGGAGGTACTTATCATTATTGTTGTTCCCGATTATTTAAACTCAACATATATATGTGCAAGCAAGATTCACTAAAGTGGGAATGTATAATACTCAGTTTCAATCTTTTGCAATGTCACTTTCTTATTTTATTCATGATAACTTGCTAAATTTTTTACAATTGTAATAACATTTTTAATGCAGAGAACCTACAGACTAGTGGGAATTCTTATTCCTAATTTTTTCATTAAAAAAAAATATATTACTTTTTTGCACTTTAATGTGTATGTTTTAGACTAAAAAGAATTAGATATCGAATAAACGTTCCCATAACTTCATATTTTATCCTTGTTATTTATTTATTTATTTCACTTTCACACATTCACCCAAAAAAACGGCATTAATCACACTTAATTTCTTGTTTAAACTACTCGTATATAGCTCTACATCTTTGAGAAGAATTTTCGAGAGTGAAAAAGTTGGAGGCTTTAGGCCTTCCAAAAAAATCAGAAAATAACCACAATAGCAACACATGGGAGTATAAATGGATTAAGCCGGTCTACAGGCACCTACGGCCTAGTCTATAGTAGGCCAGACTTGGCCTATTATAAGTAGTAAAATAGAACAGACATATGCTTTTAAAAAAATCTATTTAGAATACAGGTCATAGATTTTTTTTGTACATGTTGGACCTATAAGCCTACAGTCCGGCCTATATCATATTATTTATTTAATAATAAATAAAATTGTTAATTTAATAATTTTGAATAATAAAATAATATTATTTTAGTTATTCTTTTAATTGTTAAATGTTTAATAGGCTTAAACATGCCAAAGCCAAGGCTTTTATTTTTTAAATATAAGTCAGGCCAAACTTTTAATTTGGGACTTATACAAGGCTAATAGGTCAGGCCTATATCATATTATTTATTTAAAATATAATAATTAAGATTATTAGTTTAATAATTTTGAATAATAAAATAATATTATTTTAGTTATTCTTTTAATTGTTGAATGTTTTTTTTTTTTTTTGGTAAAAGAATTGTTGAATGTTTAATATGCTTAAACAGACTAACATTTCTCGGCCAATGTTTTTGTTTTTTAAATACAAGTCAAGCCAAACTTTTAATTTGGGACCTACACAAGGCTAATAGGTCAAGCCATACCCAATATTTTTTTTTATAGACCTGACTTATTTAAGTCAAAGTCTAACCTATCCTAACCTAACCTATTTACACCATCGCAACACCTTATCTAGATTCTATAGATTCACATCATCAACGATAATAATAAGATTGGAAAAGTGTTTATCCTTTTAAATGACACAACTTATATCCTTTCACTCTCACAAATAGATGGGACTCACACCTTTATTTTTTTTGTCAACTCTCTCCCCTCCTTTATCTATTTCTTTCTCTCTCTTAAAATGACATAACCTTACTTCCTTTAAAATAACACACACTTTACCCTAATAATATTAGTGATTCTTCTTTTTGCGGGAAAAGGGTTGGGAAGACTACAGGAGAAATTTTTATTTATCCGGAAATCTCAATTTTCAAAAATATGATTTTTACATTCAGTTTACGATAATATCCATAAATTAAAAATTTAGAAAAATTTAGTTTACCAGAAATCCTCGAGAATGCTGCGTAACAAACGCCTCTAACAAAACGAACCAATTCTATCAAACACAGTATTTGGGTATTTTGCTCTTCCATAAAAATATTTTAATATTTTCTTTATGATCCCTTGCAACAAATTCTGTCAATTTTATTCAACTATAAAACTATTGTACGTAAGATCTAATTTACTCAGTGGTTCTATAAATCTTTTCATTGTTCTTGTTCACAATAGATTATTTTAATTTTGTTACAACTAACTCAGTTGGGGTGATAGGTTAATGAGTCACTGGTTCAACTAGTGAGTTATTGATTGAATCGTTTAAATTAATTTTATATAAAAAATAAAACAAATATATAAATAGAAGTAATATGACAACCAAAGTAATTTGGCTTATAATTAAAATGTCACTCCCCTTCATTTAGGTGCCAAGTTTAAATCCTAAGAATGTAATTATATTGAAATATTTTGCTACAACTTTGAAAAACCGGTTTGACCAAAAAAACCAATATCGCATGAACCCATTTTTTGATGAATTCACCGGTTCTTGTTGGATTGCATCCATAGCCGGTCAATTGACTGAATCGAACCAGTTAGAAATTTAGTTCCCGGTTTATCCTATCCAACCGATCGAATTGGGCCAATTTTAATAACACTGGATGCAAGCACCCATATATTATTTTTCATACCAAACACATAACGTAAAACAAATTAACAAATCACGTTAAAGATTATAACTATTGAGATGGCGGCTAGAATTTGATATTATGACAAATTCTTACATGCTCGTATATATTATTTATCTCTAACAACATTCTTCTTATTACAGGTCTTGAGAAATTGAAAAGCTTGAAAGTGTTAGACTTAGGTGATAATTCTTTGAACGGCTCAATTGAAGGTAGTTGTTTCAAACTTGTTCAGTACGCACATATATATAAATATATATAAATGATTTTTGTTACCTTTTTCCAAAATCTCACAGTCGAACACATACGTTTAATTTTTGTTGAGATATATAGTCCCACATTGGTTAGATGAACAACTAATGTGGCCTTTATAAGGCCTTAGGCACTTTGAGCTAGCTTTTGGGTGGTGTATCCAAGGTTCTTTACATGGTATCAGAATCTCGCCGTCCCCCACTTACTCTCATAGAATTTCTTAGCACAGGTAGGCGGGCCAGTTGTATTATCCACTCTTCAAGCCCAATAGGCTCTCATGTGAGGGGGCGTGTTGAAGAACCTTGGGATACATCACCCCAAAAGCTAGCTCAAAGGGTGGGAGTGTCCAAGGCCTTATAAATTAGTTGTTCATCTAACCAATGTGGGATTATATATCTCAACACGCCCCCTCACACGAGAGCCCATTAGGCTTGAAGCGTGGATATTGCAGAGGCCAATTTTTGGTTTACCTTTTGTGCTTGCTTTTTGTTTTAATTCCACTTTAAAGTGGGGGACGGTGAGACTTTGATACCATATGAAGAATCTCGGGATACACCATCCCAAAAAGCTAGCTCAAAGGGTGGGAGTGCCCAAGGCCTTATAAACTCCCCATTAGTTATTCATCTAACCAATCTGGGACTATATATCTCAACAATTTTTGATTAACAAGAATTGTAAAATAAGCTAATAAGTTAATAATCTATTACTTTCATACCTTCTAACTGAACATGGGACTACTTAACCACCTTGTGACTACTCTTAACTAATGCTAACCATTAACGTATTAGAAAGATACCTTAATTATAGTAAATAGTTCTCCCTTGACATTTAGTAGCAAACAATAATTAGTCAAGTACTGTTTCACAATAAAATTTCAAAAAATGCAAACTCTGACCTAAACATTTATTTATGACAGGAATTTGCGTAATGAAGGATCTTATAGAGCTGGGTCTTTGCTACAACCAGTTTAGTGGTCGAATTCCAGAGTGTCTAGGCAAATTAAGGAACCTCCAAGTCCTTGATCTCTCAGAAAATATGTTCAGTGGCAATTTTCCATCCTTCACTAGCAATCTCACATCCCTCGTATACTTGTCTCTCTTTGACAATTACCTACAAGGATCATTTTCATTGAGCACTTTGGCTAACCATTCCAAGCTTCAGATTCTATATATTTCATCACAAAGCCCTATAGCAAAAGTTGAAACTGAAAAGACACAGTGGTTTCCAACATTTCAATTAAAAGCCATCATCCTTCAAAGCTGCAACTTAAACATGGAAAAAGGAAGGATCATTCCTAGTTTTCTTCTACATCAGAAAGACTTGCAATTTATTGACCTCTCCCACAACAGATTAGTTGGAGCATTTCCTAGTTGGTTGATACAAAATAACTCAAGACTCCATACTTTGAAGTTGAGCAATAATTCATTTGTGGGAAATCTTCTGATATCCTCCACCAGAAAAAACCTATATCAGCTAGATATATCAAAAAACAATATTAGTGGTTTGCTGCTGAAAGATATTGGTATTCTCCTTCCTGGGATCAAGGTTTTGAATCTGTCAATGAACAACTTTGAAGGAAAGGTACCTGCATCAATTGGTAAAATGCAACAACTTATCCTCTTGGATTTGTCCCACAATCGCTTCTTTGGTGAGTTACCTGAACAACTAGCCACAAAGTGCATTAACCTGCAACACTTGAAGCTTTCCAACAATTTTCTCCAGGGGAATATTGTTAAATTTTCTAATTTAACAAATCTATCATGGTTGTACCTCAACAATAACAATCTCTATGGCACTCTTAAAGAAGTATTGGAAAGTTTAAACAGTAAAGTATTGCAGACACTAGACATATCCAATAACTCAATTTCAGGTGAAATTCCGGGTTTAATTGGAAAGTTTTCATCCCTTGAGGTCCTTCTTATGGCAGAAAATCAATTAGAAGGTGAAATCCCTTTTGCTTTTTCCAACCTATCTAGTCTTTATATGTTGGATCTTTCTCAAAACAGATTATTAGGGTCAGTCTCCTATATCAAACTTTCATACATGTCATTCTTGTATTTGCAAAAGAATGCTTTCTCAGGTTCCATACCTTTCACTTTGTCTGAAGGATCATCGCTAGTAACTCTAGACTTGAGGGACAACAACTTTTCTGGAAGTATTCCCCATTCGATGAATAAGTTGTCAAATCTAAGAGTGCTTTCATTAGGAGGGAACAACTTTCATGGCCAAATCCCAATTCAGATATGTCAATTAAAAGAGATCACTATTATGGATCTCTCACGCAACAAGATCAACGGTTCAATACCATCCTGTTTGAAAAATTTGTCATTTGGAACAACAGAAAATGATTATCATGGCATGCTATTTCAACTCCAGAGCACATTCCGCTTTAGGTTGTCAGGTTCCTTCCTTAACACCAATGTGAGGTTGTTTATGGGCGCAGATGATCTTTATTGGGATAATGAGGTAATAACAGCTGTGGAATTTAGAACAAAGACTAATTATTACTCTTACAAGGGTAACTTCCTAGAGATCATGACTGGATTGGATTTATCATGCAATATGCTAACTGGGATCATCCCTTCTCAAATTGGAAACATGCAACAAATTCATGCCTTGAACCTATCCCATAATTATTTGTCAGGTTCTATTCCAAACACTTTTTCCAATCTTACCCAAATAGAAAGTCTTGACTTGTCATACAACAACTTGAGTGGTGAGATACCTTATCAATTAACACAGTTGTACTTTTTATCAATCTTCAATGTGTCATACAACAATCTATCTGGAACACCACCAAGTACAGGACAGTTTGGAGACTTTGATGAGGACAACTACAGAGGTAATCCTGGTCTCTGTGGACCACTACTGAAGCAGAAGTGCGAAAGTGTTGCAACTTCACCATCATCAGAATCCAACAACACGGGAGGAAAAGAAACAATAGTGGACATGGAAGCATTCCGTTGGAGTTTTTGTGCATCCTATATAACAATACTCTTGTGGTTCATAATGGTGCTCTGCATAAATGCTCATTGGCGCATGGCCTTGTTTTATTATATGAGTAAGTTCATACGTACATGTTTTCCATCGTTTCCTCTGTATTGAAGAATGTGTATTCTTGTGACTACTTTGTTTTCCTATGTAAAACCACAAGAACTTCCTATCAAATAATCCCAATGCTTTTTGGGACACTATTTTAGATTTTTTTTTTTTAATATTTGGCTCCCTTTAATCAGTTAGATCAAGCCATGCATTGTGCTTTGTTCCCTTTAATCCCAATACTCTCTCTTTGTGTTGTTCCCATTTTGTGTTTTTCATGAATAGAGGAAGGAAGAAATCTTTTTTCCTTTGGTGATGGAGACCAAAGGCACCATCTGGTCCTTTCTCTTATCTCAATATAATTTGCAATTCATCGACCTCTTCCACAAAAAAATTATTTGGTGTATTCTCAAGTTGTCTGATTCAAAATAACTCAAGGGTTGAAGAATGCTATTCAAAGAATACTCAGTTGTGCCAATTAAAAATCATCACCATTATGGATCCCTCACGCAACACGATCAATAGTTCAATACCTTATTGCATCAACAATTTGTCATTTTGGAATGGCAAAATATGAGGATCATTCGATATTCAAAAGAACAGACATCATTCCCCGACCTTTTTTAATCAGCGTTTTCCTTCTTCACTACCAAAAGCTGATTCAAATTTATTCGAAGTGAGATCTTACAATAGTTATAATATATTTGAAAACTCTTGACTTATTTCAACTTTCACAGAAATATGAAAACAGTAAAACAGTGTGCAAAACCAGACCTGATGTTCAAAATGCAGTTTCAGGGTTAATCATAGGAACAGGATTTAGACCTTAGAACTAAATACTTGTACAGTTCTAGTATTTCACAACTAATTCTCAGGTTCAGACAGCACTAAAACAGTAACAATTTTAAATCCAACAATACCATTAGTTTGCTATGCAACAGTCCAAAATGAGCTTATTAGGTCATTTTTCTAAATGGTAAACAATTGACAAAGTAAATACTTTAGGTCAGCTTATACAAACCAACAAGTTACACTAGAATTGTAAGGCAGTTTTTATATGTATTGAATAGCTCAGTACAGATCAACGGTCAAGATTTATTTACCGTTAATGAGTTAACCCCTAGTTAACAAGTGAAACTATTGTAACAATAGTTAACAGTTTAGGAGTAATTGAGACAAAGTGATAAATCTGACCAAACGTATGAGATTTATGCTATTGAACCGTCCAAATGTATTAAATTAAAAGCTTGGGTTATACTTGATACAATTAGCTGTGACGTGAGCACCCTGTGTTTGATCTATCTAATAGGTTGAGGCCAACTAACCGTGATGCACAAATCAAAGGATATCACAAGGGGACCAAAAAATCTAACGATTGAGTGGAAAAACTTAAACCTGTAATCATGTTGTGAACGCGAGCATGACGGCAAAGACTTGAGGCTTTTGATATTTGAGTGAGTGAAACTATAATAACCCTAATTTGTAAGACGTATTATTGCATTGGATTAAACTTTTAATCGTGCATATTTAGGATTAATTAGGTGGAATATCTAGTTAACTAAATGTGGAGTGTTATTTATGAGGAAAGCACACTTTAGAATGGTTAAGTGAGGAAATGGGAAAAGACGTGAGAAACCACTGTCAGCACTATGTTCAGCGAGAGTTGAAATTTCTCGTTGGTGTAGCTCGCTAAAGCGAGGATCCCAACGAGTAATATGAGTTGTCGAACTCGCGCAAATTAAATAAATCAGGTTTATTAAAATTTTGTAGTAAAGCGTTGATCTGAGTCGTCTCTCAAGAAGTTTGCAAGGAACTTAATCTCGCTCAGTTATAAACTATGTTGCACCGACACTGACACGGGATACGACACGATATGACACCTGACATGTTAATTTCAAAAAATGTTAAATTTCGATACGTTAGGACACGTTTTGATATTACATAATATATTTAATTTAGAGTAAATACCCTTTTTGGTCCTCCGGCAATATCCACGAACCCCTTATTGGTCCCTAGCAATAAAAAAGGGACATGGTGGTCCCTGAAATTACAAAAAATAGGTCACGTTAGTCCTTCTGTTAAATCTCATATAACGGCCCAACTAATGGTGCACACTTGGCACGTTAGTTTGCTAACGCGGATTTGAGTGGTCCACCGTGGATTTCCAACGCCCTTATTGGTACCTGACAAAAACCACGGGGCCTTTTTTGATCCGTAACTAAAGAAAAACAGGGACATGAAATCAAAGGATTTAGAGTACATGTAAACCAAAGCAAGGTATTTGTAGTTCCACAATAAATCAAGGTATTTGTAGTTCCACAATAACTTAATATGTCTCATCTCATTTTATTATTGCAAATATACCATGTTACATCCAGTAAAATATCACATGGGACTCAAACCTTACAAACTTGTAATTGAGGACATACCAATAAATCGAACCTAAACTAGTTCACTTCCAGTCGACAATCGTAAGTGCAATGAAAACACAACCCGCCGACCAAAATTTGAATGTCAAACATGGCACTAAAAAGGTGAAAAGGAGACAGCCTGAGCCTAATTAACTAAAGAAAGCAAAAACTGCCAGATATTCTTTGGAATTATAGTGACACTTTCTGCATAACAGAGAAATGCTTGCACGAAAGTAGTGTACCTAACTATGATGCACTAATGATGAGATTAAATTAGTACACCCAAGTTGAAACCACCACGATTATCCAAGTATTTCTAGCAGACATAGGATCCTCCTCCAATCTAAGCATGCTTGGCCTGGAAATCCTTCATGAAAGCCACCAACTTCTCAACCCCAGCCAAAGGCATAGCATTGTAAATGGAAGCTCTCATACCTCCCACCGACCTATGTCCCTTAAGCTGAGCCATCTTTTCCTCAGCAGCCTCCTTAATGAACTCAACCTCCAATTCTGGTTTCACCAAAGTAAATGGCACATTCATCAAAGACCTTACTGACTTCTCAACGGGCATCTAAAAAAGCCATTGCTTTCACCGATGGCATTATAGAGAATCTCAGCTTTCTTCTTGTTCTTCTTCTCAACCTCCTTCAAACCGCCTTATTCCAACAGGTCCTCAAACACCAAACCACACATGTAAATACAATAACAATGAGGGGTATTGTAAAGTGAATTGTTCTTATCATGTATCTTGAAATAAAGTGTAAGAACGCGCACCGCTAATTAAGGAGATTAATTAAATAAATGTGATAATTAGAAAATAATTTCATAATTGACCCTAATAATTATTATGAGGCTCTAATAATTATAGTAAGTGGGTAATAATGCTGAAAGTCGCTTTTCGGGCGAAAATCGCAGATACCGATTCTGCTACCCGGTATAAATGCGTAACGGTGAAGTATCCCGGAAAATTATAATAAGTACATGATAATTACTAGAATATTATGTAGGACTTGTAAAACAAGTCTCAAGTCAAAATAATGAGAACTGATACTGGCTATGGAAAGGCGCGTACCGGAAAGGTGCTCCGAAAAATAAAATAAAAATATGAAAAATCTTAGAAAAATGAGTAGTTAAGATTCCAAAGTTTGGTATTAAAATATTTTGCGTAGCTATTAACGCCAATATTGTGCGTTTATGACTTAAAACACTATATATACTATAGTTGGCACACAACCCTAGAAATCCTACACTCTCTACGTGAAATTGTTGGTGGCTGAACAGTGTGCCACTGTTCCATTGCTTTCCTCCTTTCATTTGGTGAGCTTGTGGCCATTTTCTCTCTTATTCTTCATGGTTTCATCTTCCTAAACACCTAGAGTGAGTGTGCTTGTGATTGGTGAGTGTGGGGAGTGGCTTTTGGAGAGTGTTCAGCCATAGTTGGTGTATGTTTTGGGCTGTTAAGGGGCTGACTTGGTGGTTGAGGGATAAGAGAGCCATGATCATGGCATTTTGAGGTCCAAGTGGTGACCTTTGGTGAGAAAGAACCAACTTTTGTGGTGTCATTTTCGTGCACCTTGTTGAGGTAGATTTGAGGAGTTGTTGGTGACCTCCAAGAGCCTTCCATTCTGAGTTTGAAGCTTTGGGTGAGTTGCCTAACCTTTGTTCTTGAGTTTTAATGAGTTTAGTGGCTTAAAGATGATGTCTTGGCATGTTAATGGTTAAAATGAACTAACCAACACCTATGTGAACCTGTAAATGCTTAAAAATGGATCCTTAGACGTGTATATGGATTACAAGTTGGACCTTTGGGTGATATCTTCGCGAAAATGCATAACTGCATTCTGTCGCGAAATATCCGGATATTGATATCCGGATATGGGGTCTCTGATATCCGGATATGGATATCCGGATATTCCCCCGACATATATCCGGATATTCTGTGATTTCGATGAACAGTGAGGTACAGTTCGTACAGAGTCATGTATGGGTTTGGGGACCCTAGTTTGATAAAGTGATACTTCTGTAATTAATATCTAAGTCAGAACCTAAGGGGTTAAGGGCTTATGACTTTGTGGGAAGCCTTAAGACGTAAAACGTAAAAGGAAAAACGTAGTCTTTATGCGTATGTTTATGAGCTTTGAGTATTGATACGATTGCTGGTCCTAAATCAGATTGTGATCTGCTGTGTGTTGGACTTGAGCTGTGAGGACTCTTGGTTGTGGATTGTTAGCTTGCAAGGTAAGCTTTCGTGTCCTCGGTTTAGCCATGTTGTGGGTCCACCATGTCCCATGAGGATATGGTTATATGCATGCTGTGTTACATGCTTTTGATGTTTTGGAAATGCTATTAAGCTTTTATATGCAATGTACTTTTATGATATGCATGTGGGTCCACCTATACGGTAAGCCTGAGTATGTGATACATACGAAATGGTGAGGCTGTGGGTGAGGTGCAAGCGTTGTTCCTTGTACTACTATGTGGGTAATAGACGTATTCAAACATTTTCTCTTGCCAGTAGAATAGTGATAACACACATGTCATGAATATCTGTTGCACTGCATACTTTTGGAACTTATATTGGAAATTATATTGGAAATTACTGCTTTTGGAACTTATATTGCACATGTAAGTGAGCTTGGGGTGGAAGATCCTTAAGGACCCCTTGTCTTACTGAGATTTCTTGTTTAGAGATCTCACCCCACGTTTGGGGACGCTTATTTCAGGTAGTGCTGGGGCTAATGCCTCTAGTGGCAGGAGGCCAGAGCTGAGTTAGAGTTTGCTGCTATATGCTGATTTTGTGGGATGTTGTTTATGTTTTCCGCTTTTATATTGATGCTTGAGTTGAGACTATTGCTGGGCTATGTTGCCTTATTTGGTGAGCATGGGGTTTATCCATGCCACATTGACTTGTCTTTATGTTTTCAGACATTAGTTGATTAATGTATCAGGATATTGTCCAGACTACGTATTGTAGATCCGTGACTTTAGATATTCACTTTATATTATATATGAGGTATTCAGTTAGCTGTCTTGCAATTTACATACAGGCGATAGTTTATGAAATTGATTAAGTAATCAACTTGACTAAGTATAATGACATCATAATTGCATTAAAGAAAAAGTTATTCCGCCTTTTAATTAAGCGTAGCTTAATACGATGACATGTTAGCAAACTGGGTATACACGAGGTGTTACATTTTATGGTATCAGAGCTCTTTCTAGGGAAAAGCCTATATATATTGCAATAACTTAGGATGTTTTGTTGTGTGTCTATCTTGTGTTCTCTCTGATTGGTGTGTATTATGATAATGCATATGTGACCACATGGCGTAGGCCTAGTCAACTCATTCTTTGTGTAACTTGTGTAGAGTCATGGTACAACCAAGGAGGAACCAGGGTACGAATGAGGATCAATCGGATCCTGTCATGGCTGCATTTGTAGAGATGCAGGCGGCTCAACTAGCCGACCAAGAGGCCATGCGATTGGCAAACCAGGCCATGCTAGATGCCGTCAGAGAGGCGAACAGGAAGGCCACTGAGGATGTACTAGAGGCCAACCGTCTGGCGAACATGACTATGATGAGGGTCATGTTAGAGGAGCTGAGGGCTGGTCCTGCTGTTGGCTAGTGTCCTCCACTACCTCCACCTAGTCATCAGGACGACACATAGAGCCAGATGGGTGAGGGCAGTCACCTGACGGGGGTCATGCAGGCCGTCCCGGTTTTTGTTAAGGATCGTGACGAGATCGACCGCCGGCTGAATGCTTTCTGTAACAGCCCGTTGTACACCGGTATTGTTAACATTGATTATGATATTAAGCGCAGTTACAATCACAGTAATTGGATTAATTAAATTACGGGCAACTTTTTTTTCTTTTATCATATTCCTTTTTACAACAATAACTTTCTCCGTAATCCATTAAAACAACACTATAACTGTAAATGCAATTTGCGGAAGCATACATCTTTGCTAACATCATTCATCCTTCTTTTTATTCAATTCATTTAAACTCACCATCTTACTCTCATATTTTACCAAGTTGTAGTCCTTTACGTTATCCACACGTGGTTTCAAACCACGTATCAATTGGAGTTCTACCCATCAAGTTAAGCCCCTTTCTTTTAGTCTAGAAAAACCTGAATTTTCAAAATTTACACTGTGGTAATCGATTACCAGTGGGTGGTAATCGATTACCACCTGTCAAAAACGAGGCAGTAGCCAATTTTCTTAATCCTCTGTTCTGGTAATCGATTACCAACTTTGGGTAATCGATTACCTCACATGGTAATCGATTACCAAAGGCCAGTAATCGATTACCAGTGAAGACAGTAGCCAATTTTTCGTCCCCTGTTGCATGGTAATCGATTACCATGCCTTGGGTAATCGATTACTATGCAGCAAAATGACAGATTACAGCATTTTAAGCCTCAAAAAGGGTGTGTAATCCATCCCTAACCCCTTGGTACTCCACACAACACATAATCATGTCCTAATGTAGGCTCTAGGCCCTTCCATCATACATTTTCCTTAGATTACACATCATTTACAAAGTCCTCAAATAATGGCCATTTACATACACATATGGACCATTTTTACAACATAAATACTAATACTTCAAGGCTATGAATGTGGCAATGGACAAGTCCCATGCTCACTCAAAATATACAGTTATTCATGCCATGAATAATAAACCATAAACAAGACTTAGCATATAATCATGAACACTATCAAAAGCATGGAAATAACATCATGCAATATGTTCATGACCTAAGTCTCAAAATACTAATGTCATGCCATGTGCAATCCAATAGTCCTCCTCCAAAATGTCATGCAATCCTAATGCACCGCATGCCAATCCAATGTCCACTATACGGGCTTCTTGCCCGAAGCTCCTCCCGGCTCATAGTGACCTGAAATGTGGTCCCCCAAACACGGGGTGAGATATACGGATATATCTCAGTAAACCAATGGAGCTAGAGGCTCTCTCCACTCCATGGCTCACTAAAATGTACAAATATGACATCATGTAATATGCAAGCAATACAATATCACCAACCACCTGGAGACACCCAAGAACATCCACGCATGGATTCATGTTCAAGGACTCCATCATATAACTCCCGAGAAAATCCTGGCGCCTCTCCCATGGTTGAGAAGACTCCATGGCAATACCCAACCGGAACTCCTCATGAGCCCTATCCGGCGGACGTCCCCCGCTTGGATCATCCTGATGTCGCTCCCAGAGTCAACACCATGGCATCTCCAACTGGCATTCTCCCTAAGGACGAACCCAGCGGATGTCCAAACCAACACACGTCAACTGGCCAGTGACCAAACAATTTTTCACAAAATACAAGCAATATGCATACAAGCACACAATCACACCATGTCATAACCACATAATCCAACCACAACCTTCCTCTAGGTGTGGTGGAGCTCACTAGGGATTAAACCCAAGTTCCAAGAGTTTACCTCAATACTTAGCAATCTGTTCCAAACGAATGCTCCAATTCAACTTTTCACAATTCCTTCCGTGTGAGGCACCCTACAACAATCATTAAATCCAAATTACACCAAAACTCATTTTTCATGAAAATCCCTCAAATTTTCCTAAGTTAAAAACCTATCTTTTTCACCAAAAATTATCATAGCATTTCTAGCTTACAAGCATGATTCTAAGGCCTTTTCATCTAATAGCATTTTTCCATTTGGGCTCTCTATCATCACACATCTAAAATTAAAGCTTAGAACATAAATTTCTAGATCTATGAAATCAACCACAAAAATACCACAAAAATACTCACAATGTGTTGTATGATCACCACCAAGGCTTCACTAAACCATAAGAAGATCAAAACTCCAAGAAATCTCCAAGAACCCAAGTGGGTCGGATCTGATTTTGCCAAAAACGCAGCCAAGGAGGTGGATTCAAGGCTTCTAAGTGTTACCAATGGCTTTGGAAGGTTGTTTACAATAGATTTCAACACCAAAATCAAGCGATTCGGTGAAGAAATGAAGAAATGGGAAGAATGGAGAGAAATGGTGATTTTGGCTCTTTTCCTTCACACAGAGGCGCACGGGAATGAAGAGGAAAAAGAGAAGGAAGAAAGAAGAAAAAGAGGGTGGGGCCAAGTGACTTCGGTCACACGGGTCCCACACGCGATCTAACTTTAACTCCGATAAAAATTCCGATCACAAATCCTTAATCTAAATATTTTTCCAGTCCATGACATATTTTTATTTCTCCAAAATATTGATAAAAATTTCACACCTATTGGTACACTCACACCACAGTAATTAACACTTAAAATCACTATTCATCGATTTTTCTCAAATTTGCCTATTTACTCAATTTTCTGCCCTGATTCCATTTTCAGCATTATTTTTGTCATATGAAACCTCTAACTCAGTATTTAAGCCTCAGAACACACGGTTGGCAAATTACCATTTTGCCCTTTTTGCCCATTTTGGCCATAATTCTTGGATTTTCACTAATCCACCAACTTTCATTTCACAATATAATATAAAAATTCACATTTAAATATGTGAGGTGTTATATTCACCCCACCTTTTAGAAATTTTGTCCGCAAAATTAAATCATACCTGCTCGCTAACTCAGGATACAGCCGGAGAATCTCGTCCTCCCGCTCCCAAGTAGCCTCCTCAGGTGTGCGGCCTTCCCACTGAATCTTCAGCATGGGAATCACTTTACTTCTCAATCGCTTTTCACTGCGATCCAAAATTGCAATAGGACCAATGGGAGTCTTCAAGTTCTCCCTGATTTCAATATTATCCGGTATCACCACATGTGATTCATCCGGAACATAACGTCGCAACTGCGACACATGAAAAACATCATGTAGATTAGACAATTGCGGGGGTAAGGCAAGCTGATAGGCCACCAATCCTACTCTTTTCATAATCTGATACGGCCCAATAAACCGTGGACTCAGCTTCCTCACACCCAACGCACAGCCAACACCTGTGACCGGCGACAAACGTACAAATACATGGTCACCTTCCTCAAATTCCAGCGGTCTATGCTTATTGTCATAATAACTTTTCTGCCGATTCTGTGCCTGTTTCAATTTTTCTCTGATCATTTCAATTTGCACTGTTGTTTCCTGCACAAAATCCGGACCAAATCTTTCTTTATCGCCTACCTCAGTCCAACAAGTGGGCGTACGACACCTCCTGCCATACAAAACCTCATATGGTGCCATACCCAGACTGGAATGAAAACTGTTGTTATAAGAAAATTCCACCAATGGTAAGTACTTATCCCAAGCATTACCCTGTTCCAGTGTGCAAGCTCTCAGCATATCCTCAAGTGTCTGTATGGTCCTCTCAGTCTGACCATCAGTCTGCGGGTGATAAGCAGTGCTCAGTCGGAGCTGTGTGCCAAAAGCCTACTGCAAAGCTCCCCAAAATCGTGAAGTAAACTTCGGGTCCCGATCACTCACAATGCTAATCGGTATCCCATGGAGTCTAACAATCTCCTTTACATACAGTGTAGCCAACTTCTCTGTGGTGTAATCAACTCGTACTGGTAGAAAATGTGCAGACTTCGTAAGTCGATCCACAATAACCCAAATCGAATCATAACCAGCTTGAGTTCGCGGCAACCCCACAACAAAATCCATTGAAATACTTTCCCATTTCCATTCACGTATATCCAGCGGCTGAAGTAATCCAGCAGGTTTCTGATGCTCTATTTTCACTTTCTGGCAAACCAAGCACTTAGACACGTACTCGGCAACATCCCTTTTCATCCCAGGGCACCAGAACTTAACTTTCAAATCTTGGTACATTTTTGTGGCACCTGGGTGGATAGCATATTGACCCTTGTGGGCCTCAGTCATTACTTCCTCAGCAAGTTCCTTGGGCACAACAATCCTGCCCTGATATAATAACAATCCCTGTTCATTAACAGATATGCCACTCTGGTCTTTCAAATACTTTATACTCTCATTGCGAATCTGGGTCTCTTTAATCTTCTCGTGCAGCTCGTTCTCAATCCGAGTCAACTCCATATCACACATCCTTCCTGCAAAGAAATCCGTTATTTTCATGTCACGGAATTGCTCAATCACTTCATTGTCCCACATCATCATATGAGATAAATTGACAGACTTCCTACTCAATGCATCTGCCACAACATTAGCTTTTCCCGGGTGGTATTTCAGCTCAAAGTCATAATCTTTCAAGAATTCAACCCATCTACGCTGTCTCATATTCAGCTCCTTCTGATCAAATAAATATTTCAAGCTTTTATGGTCGCTGAACACAGCAAATTTCATCCCATACAGAAAGTGCCTCCAGATTTTCAAGGCAAACACAATAGCAGCCAATTCCAAGTCGTGCGTCGGATAATTTTCTTCATGCGGCCTTAACTGCCTAGACGCGTAAGCAATCACTTTTCCTTCCTGCATCAGCACGCTCCCTAAACCTTTCTTAGAAGCATCACAATATAGCACAAACTCACCCTCCGGATCAGGTAGAGTCAACACCGGAGCAGTGGTCAATTTCTCTTTCAGTAGCAGAAAACAATCCTCACATTCCTGGGTCCACACAAAAGGAGTATCCTTTCGTGTCAATCGAGTCAACGGTAGAACCATTGCAGAAAATCCCTGTATAAATCGGCGATAATAGCCAGCAAGCCCCAGAAAACTTCTAATCTCAGTCACAGTCTTAGGTCGTTCCCAGTCACTCACCGCTTCAATCTTGCTTGGATCCACTGCAACACCACTTGCAGAAATAACATGACCCAAAAATTGCACCTCAGACAACCAGAATTCACACTTAGACGGTTTAGCATACAATTTCTTGTCTTTGAACACCTGCAACACTGTCCTCAAATGGTCGACGTGCTCCTCCTTACTCTTAGAGTAGATCAAAATGTCATCAATAAAAACAATTACAAACTGGTCCAAAAACAGTTTGAAAATGCGGTTCATATAATCCATGAACACCGCCGGGGCATTAGTAAGCCCAAAAGGAATCACTTGATATTCAAAATGTCCATATCTGGATCGGAAAGCTGTTTTAGGTACATCCTCCGGTTTAATCAGAATCTGGTTATATCCGGTCCGGAGATCAATCTTTGAAAATACGCAGGCATCCCTCAACTGATCTAGTAAATCATCAATACGCGGTAATGGGTACCGGTTCTTAATAGTCACTTTATTCAACTGTCGGTAGTCAGTGCACAATCTCATGCTACCATCCTTTTTCTTTACAAATATAACCGGTGCTCCCCACGGAGACACACTCGGCCTAATAAAATTCTTCGCAGATAATTCTTCAATGTGTTTCTTCAACTCAGCCAACTCAAGTGGCGACATCCGGTATGGAGCCAAGGAGATCGGCCCCACACCAGGCAATAAGTCAATCGAGAATTCAATCTCTCTCTCAGGCGGGAATTCCGGTATCTCATCCGGAAATACATCCTCAAACTCATTAACAACTGGAATAGCAGCAATCTCCTCCTTTTTGTCACCCACCAATCCGCCCAACAAGACATAACCCAAATCTCCAGCCTTCAAGGCTTTCACAGTTTGACTAACAGACAAATACAAAGACGGACAAACAGACGGCCTCTCGTGAGATAGCAACAACCTCTTTCCGCAGCAATCAATCATTGCGCAGTTCCGAGACAACCAATCCATCCCCAAAATCAAATTGACAGAGGCCAGGGGTAAGATAATTAAATCAATGGTGTAACCCCTGCCTAAATAAGTGAACTTCACATCTTCACAAATCCAAGACGATTCACTAACCTCTCCTGTAGCGGTAGTAATACGCATCGGAGGAACCATTCGTGTTACCTTTAAGTCCAGCGCCTTAGCCACATAGTCCGCCACAAAAGAATGTGTTGCTCCCAAATCAAACAATACAGACAAATCAACATTAGATAGAAAAATTATACCTTTAACCAAATTCGGAGCCTTTTCAGTACGTTGCGCATTTGTAGTATAAACTCGTCCCACAGTAGGAACAACAGCAATAGGAGTAGCAGTAGTAGTAGCTGGCGGCAAGGCCTGCAGATTCGCAGCCTGCCCCGAAGAAGATGGACAATTCCTAGCAAAGTGGCCATTCCGACCACATTTATAACAAGCCGGCGGATCAGCACCACACACACCTTTGTGGTATTTCCCACACTTCCCACATTGTGGGGTAAAATATCTGTTCACAGCACCACCACCTCCAGTGTTTCCACCCCTCTTGAACTGACCAGGAGGCTGCCTCACATGCAACCCCCTACCTCTATTATTATTATTGAAACCTCCTCTATTAGCATTTCCAGAAGGACCAGGTGTCCTCTTAATCTCTTGCTCTTTTACCTTATCCGATTTTGGATACCTCCCATAAACAGTCTCGACCCTCTTGCATTGGGTCACCAAGTCGGCAAAGTTTCTCACCGCAGTATTAGACATCCTCTTAGCAATCTTCTCACTCAGCCCTCTTTGAAATTTAGCTGACAAGAATTCCGGAGTAGGTAGAGTACCTCCATAATTAGCAAACTTGACAAGTTCATTAAATTTTGCCACATAGGCATCCACAGTCATGACTCCCTGTACCAAATTATCAAATTCACCTTGCTTTGCCTCCCGAACATCGCGGGGAAAATATTATTCATGAAACAGACCTTCGAACAAAGTCCAAGTAAGAACCTCACCCTGAATAACAAATGGGCGAGACACATTGTCCCACCACTCTTGGGCATCACCCTCCAGCATATAAACAGAATACAATAACTTCTGCGGATCTTGGCATCTCATCACCTGGAAAATCTTATCCATTCCCCTCAACCAAGCAGTGACCTCCTTTGGGTCCCTTGACCCCAGAAATGCGGGTGGCTTATGTTTCCTAAAAGATATGAGCCTACGCTCATCGTCAGCATTATCAAGCACCTGCCCAGCAGCCCCAGTGGATTGGGCAATAGATGATGGATCAGGAACATAGCTAGGGTCAGTGGTAGTATGATGACTAGCCTCACCAGTGTGGTGACTAGCCCCACTCTCCCCCTGTTGAGGAGTAACAGATGGCGTCGGTGTAGGAGTCACCGTAGCCGTATGTGGAGGTGAATTATCCCTCCTAGGACGAGCTCTATCGGCCCTCATCTCAGCCATAAAGGCCTGCATCATATCCTGATTAGTCTTCATCAGGTTTCAGTCATATTTCTATTTGCAGCCGTCTCCGCCTGCAGAGCATTCAGGACTGCAGTGACCGGATCCGGTGGCAAAGGACCTGCACCACGTGCCCCACGGCGACCTCGTGCCCTACTCATGATATCTGTACATGTAACACAAAGGAATGAGTTGATCAGACCCACACTAAGGAATCACATATACATTAATCATAAATAGTTCACAGATAGCTATGGCACACAAGATACAACATACACACAATCAAAGTTCCCTCACAAAACTGCTCTGATACCATAAAATGTAACAGCCCGTTGTACACCGGTATTGTTAACATTGATTATGATATTAAGCGCAGTTACAATCACAGTAATTGAATTAATTAAATTACGGGCAACTTTTTACTTTTATCATATTCATTTTTACAACAATAACTTTCTCCGTAATCCATTAAAACAACACTATAACTGTAAATGCAATTTGCGGAAGCATACATCTTTGCTAACATCATTCATCCTTCTTTTTATTCAATTCATTTAAACTCACCATCTTACTCTCATATTTTACCAAGTTGTAGTCCTTTACGTTATCCACACGTGGTTTCAAACCACGTATCAATTGGAGTTCTACCCATCAAGTTAAGCCCCTTTCTTTTAGTCTAGAAAAACCTGAATTTTCAAAATTTACACTGTGGTAATCGATTACCAGTGGGTGGTAATCGATTACCACCTGTCAAAAATGAGGCAGTAGCCAATTTTCTTAATCCTCTGTTCTGGTAATCGATTACCAACTTTGGGTAATCGATTACCTCACATGGTAATCGATTACCAAAGGCCAGTAATCGATTACCAGTGAAGACAGTAGCCAATTTTTCGTCCCCTGTTGCATGGTAATCGATTACCATGCCTTGGGTAATCGATTACTATGCAGCAAAATGACAGATTACAGCATTTTAAGCCTCAAAAAGGGTGTGTAATCCATCCCTAACCCCTTGGTACTCCACACAACACATAATCATGTCCTAATGTAGGCTCTAGGCCCTTCCATCATACATTTTCCTTCGATTACACATCATTTACAAAGTCCTCAAATAATTGCCATGTAAATACAAATATGGACCATTTTTACAAAATGAATACCAATACTTCAAGGCTATGAATGTGGCAATGGACAAGTCCCATGCTCACTCAAAATATACAGTTATCCATGCCATGAATAATAAACCATAAACAAGACTTAGCATATAATCATGAACACTATCAAAAGCATGGAAATAACATCATGCAATATGTTCATGACCTAAGTCTCAAAATACTAATGTCATGCCATGTGCAATCCAATAGTCCTCCTCCAAAATGTCATGCAATCCTAATGCAACGCATGCCAATCCAATGTCCACTATACGGGCTTCTTGCCCGAAGCTCCTCCCTGCTCATAGTGACCTGAAATGTGGTCCCCCAAACACGGGGTGAGATATACGGATATATCTCAGTAAACCAATGGAGCTAGAGGCTCTCTCCACTCCATGGCTCACTAAAATGTACAAATATGACATCATGTAATATGCAAGCAATACAATATCACCAACCACCTGGAGACACCCAAGAACATCCACGCATGGATTCATGTTCAAGGACTCCATCATATAACTCCCAAGACAATCCTGGCGCCTCTCCCATGGTTGAGAAGACTCCATGGCAATACCCAACCGGAACTCCTCATGAGCCCTATCCGGCGGACGTCCCCCGCTTGGATCATCCTGATGTCGCTCCCAGAGTCAACACCATGGCATCTCCAACTGGCATTCTCCCTAAGGACGAACCCAGCGGATGTCCAAACCAACACACGTCAACTGGCCAGTGACCAAACAATTTTTCACAAAATACAAGCAATATGCATACAAGCACACAATCACACCATGTCATAACCACATAATCCAACCACAACCTTCCTCTAGGTGTGGTGGAGCTCACTAGGGATTAAACCCAAGTTCCAAGAGTTTACCTCAATACTTAGCAATCCGTTCCAAACGTATGCTCCAATTCAACTTTTCACAATTCCTTCCGTGTGAGGCACCCTACAACAATCATTAAATCCAAATTACACCAAAACTCATTTTTCATGAAAATCCCTCAAATTTTCCTAAGTTAAAAACCTATCTTTTTCACCAAAAATTATCATAGCATTTCTAGCTTACAAGCATGATTCTAAGGCCTTTTCATCTAATAGCATTTTTCCATTTGGGCTCTCTATCATCACACATCTAAAATTAAAGCTTAGAACATAAATTTCTAGATCTATGAAATCAACCACAAATATACTCACAATGTGTTGTATGATCACCACCAAGGCTTCACTAAACCATAAGAAGATCAAAACTCCAAGAAATCTCCAAGAACCCAAGTGGGTCGGATCTGATTTTGCCAAAAACGCAGCCAAGGAGGTGGATTCAAGGCTTCTAAGTGTTACCAATGGCTTTGGAAGGTTGTTTACAATAGATTTCAACACCAAAATCAAGCGATTCGGTGAAGAAATGAAGAAATGGGAAGAATGGAGAGAAATGGTGATTTTGGCTCTTTTCCTTCACACAGAGGCGCACGGGAATGAAGAGGAAAAAGAGAAGGAAGAAAGAAGAAAAAGAGGGTGGGGCCAAGTGACTTCGGTCACACGGGTCCCACACGCGATCTAACTTTAACTCCGATAAAAATTCCGATCACAAATCCTTAATCTAAATATTTTTCCAGTCCATGACATATTTTTATTTCTCCAAAATATTGATAAAAATTTCACACCTATTGGTACACTCACACCACAGTATTTAACACTTAAAATCACTATTCATCGATTTTTCTCAAATTTGCCTATTTACTCAATTTTCCGCCCTGATTCCATTTTCAGCATTATTTTTGTCATATGAAACCTCTAACTCAGTATTTAAGCCTCAGAACACACGGTTGGCAAATTACCATTTTGCCCTTTTTGCCCATTTTGGCCATAATTCTTGGATTTTCACTAATCCACCAACTTTCATTTCACAATATAATATAAAAATTCACATTTAAATATGTGAGGTGTTATACTTTCCGTAAGCATAAGCCACCTACTTTTGATGGGTCCTATGACCCTATTGCTGCTGCGAGATGGCTCCAGGCCCTGGATAAGATATTCAGGGTGATGCAGTGCACCGAGACCTAATGATCAAAATGCAATTTCAGGATTAATCCAGATAGGAACAGGATTTAGACCTTAGAACTAAATACTTGTACAGTTCTAGTATTTCACAACTAATTCTCAGGTTCAGACAGCACTAAAACAGTAACAATTTTAAATCCAACAATACCAATAGTTTGCTATGCAACAGTCCAAAAAGAGCTTATTAGGTCATTTTTCTAAATGGTAAACAATTGACAAAGTAAATACTTTAGGTCAGCTTATACAAACCAACAAGTTACACTAGAATTGTATTATTCCAAGAGCAGGCCAGGAATCAATTAACCCAAGAATTTTGTAAGGCAGTTTTTATATGTATTGAATTGCTCAAGTCAATTCTCAATATGAAATTTAATTATAAGATCTATGGGTGAAATTCAGTACAGATCAACGGTCAAGATTTATTTACCGTTAATGAGTTAACCCCTAGTTAACAAGTGAAACTATTGTAACAATAGTTAATAGTTTACGAGTAATTGAGACAAAGTGATAAATCTGACCAAACGTAAGAGATTTATGCTATTGAACCGTCCAAATGTGTTAAATTAAAAGCTTGGGTTATATTTGATACAATTATCTGTGACATGAGCACCCTGTGTTTGATCTATCTAATAGGTTGAGGCCAACTAACCGTGATGCACAAATCAAAGGATATCACAATGGGACCAAAAAATCTAACGATTGAGTGGAAAAACTTAAACATGTAATCATGTTGTGAACGCGAGCATGACGACAAAGACTTGAGGCCTGAGGATACCCTTCAGATTACTGAGTGAGTGAAACTATAATAACCCTAATTTGTAAGACGTATTATTGCATTGGATTAAATGTTTAATCGTGTATATTTAGGATTAATTAGGTAGAATATCTAGTTAAACAAATGTGGAGTGTTATTTATGAGTAAAGCACACTTTAGAATGGTTAAGTGTGGGTAAGTGGGGAAATGGGCAAAGACGTGAGAAACCACTGTCAGCACTCCTCGCTGAAGTGAGCTGTTCAGTGAGAGTTGAAATTGCTTGTTGGTGTAGCTCGCTAAAGCGAGGATCCCAGCGAGTAACATGAGCTGTCGAACTCGCGCAAATTAAATAAATCAGGTTTATTAAAATTTTGTACTAAAGCGTCGACCTGAGTCGTCTCTCAAGAAGTTTGCAAGAGTCGCTCAGTTATAAACTAAGTTAAACCGACATCGACATGGGACACGGGATACGACACGATATGACACTCTGACATGTTAATTTCAAAAAAAGTTAAATCTCGCCACGTTATGACACGTTTTGATATTACATAATATAATTAATTTATGTCATGTATATTATATCAGTATTCAATAATTTATCAAAAAATTAAAACTAAACATATAATACCCATCAATTTTGCAAAGAAACATAATGTATCCCAAATGTTTATATTAAACTCCATAAAATCGTACTCGTAATCTAACGAATCTAATAGTTAGAACTCAGAATGCAACGCGACGTAATCTTTGAACCTTTTTTGAGTCTTTGTAATAAGTATTGGAGTGTCGGAGTATCGATGAGTGTCGAACACGACACGTCAGAATTTTTGAAGTGTCGGTGCTTCATAGATTATAAAAAAAAAGTAAAATGGAAACCAAATGAAAACAGAAACCAAAAGAAACAAGAACTAAATAAAAACTGAAACCAAATAAAAATGGGAACTAAATAAAAGAGAAACTAAGGAGAAATGGAAACTAAAGAAAAATGGAAACTAAAATAGGGGGTTTTAATATGATTGTCAATTTAAACGGAAATAAAAAACAAAATAACAAACGAGAATAATCAAATTAAAAGCAACCAACCCAAGAATTAGGATTCCAATGATATACATCATTGGTAGGGGTGTTAACGGGCTAAGCCTGTATTTAAACGTGTCCGATTGGCCTTAGCCTGTTACTTGTCACGAATATAATATTGGCCTGTGGCCTAGTTTATTTACAAAAAATAAAAGCCTGTGTAAAGCCTTTCTTAGCCTGTTAGCATGTTAAAGAATAAAAATAAGAGAACGGAATTCCACAAAAAATCAATTTCCAGATATAAACCTTAGCTTCCAATTTACAGCAATAATTTACAAAGTCTACAATAAATAAATAAAAATTAAAGTGAGAGAAGGTAGATAACAGGTTATATTATCTTAGCCCATTATAAAAAAAAAGTGCCAACAAAAATAAAAAATAAAATAAAATAAAAAATAAATTGACACAAACAAGCAGTGCACAGTGGAACGAATGAGTTTTTGTGAGTTTGTTTGTGTGAAGGAGGATGAAGGATAATATAGAACAACACTAGTAATTCCATAAATATACATAAATTCAATATATATCCGAATAGCATAATATATAACAAAATCATTCAAAAAGTATGTTAAACCAATAAAATGGGGTGAAATAAATTGATGAGAGAGAGAGTTATTACAAGTAGTATAAAAAATATAAATAAATATTTATATACTAGGCTAGCCTGGGAGGCTCTAAGGCCGAGCTTCTGAATTAGAACCTGAGGCTTTTTTATTAAACGAGCTTTTATACAAGTCTAAGTCTGGTTCCAACACGAGCTTTTATTAAACGAGCTCAGGCCTTTACGAGCCGAGCCAAAGGCCCCTGAAAGGCCCCTGGCTCATTTACCACCCCTTATCATTGGACAAATAATTACCAAATCGTGGTTGAACCTAAGTGAATTGGAATCCCTACATTCGCTTAGAAACCCCTCTCTAGACGATCGCCTAGTATTTGGTCGAATACAGCGAGTCTACTTGCGCAATCACAGAACATCAACCCATTCGACTTGAGATCATTGGGTTAATCAGCCTAACCATTAAATCTAATGGTTAATCTCTTTCTCAAGAACACAATTGTAACACCCAGTGTATACCCGGTTTGTTAACATGTCATCGTATTAAGCCACGCTTAATAAAAATGCGTAATAACTTTTTACTTTCAATTATGATGTCATTATCATTACCAAGTTGAATTACTTAATTCATTTCCAAAACATTTCCTGTATGTAAATTGCAAAAGACAACTATCTACACTGAATAACATCATGTATAAATAAGTGAGTATCTAAGTCATGGAACTACAACACATAGTCCGGACAATATCCTGATACATAAATCCAACTCATATCCAAAATAAGACATAGTCAATCAATTTGGCATGGAGAGTCCCCATGCTCACTAAATGAGGCAACAAAGCCCAACAGAGTCTCAAATCAAATAACAGGATAATAAAGATAAAGCAATGTCAGCATCCAGCAAAATCATCATAATAGCATGCAATCAGCTAAGCTCCGACCTCCTACCGCTAGAGATATCAACCCCGTATTACCTGAAACTGAAATTATGCCCCAAACGTGGGGTGAGATCTCTAAACAGAAATCTCAGTAAAACAAGGGGTCCTCAAGGATCTTCTACCCCAAGCTACTTATATCTGCAATATAAGTTCAAAAGTAGTTTATCAATATAAGTTCCAAAATCAGTGTAATGCAACAGATAATCATGTCATGTGTGTTATAACTATTCTACTGGCCAGAGAAATACAGGCGTACGTCTACAACCCCACAATAGTACAAGGAACACAGCTTGCACCTCACCCACAGTCTCACCATCTTGTATGTCTCCACATACTCAGGCTTACCGTATAGGTGGAACACCACATGCATACCATAAGCACTTGCACATAACAGCTCAATAGCATTTCAATAAAGAAATACATGAAAACAAGATCATGGATATAAATCATCCCCCCATGGGACATGGTGGAACCAACAATAGCTAAATCGAGGACACAAAAACTTACCTCTAAGCAATCGAACCAATCCAAGGTCCACACCCGCTCAAGACCCACACACAGCACAATCACAATCTGTTTGGACCAATAACCATATCAATAATCATACTCTACAAGCATATGACATAAAGACAACGTCTTTCCTTAACGTTTCATGTCTTTAGGCTTCTCACAAAGCCAAAAGCCCTTAATCACTTTGATTCTGACTTATATTAATCATTACAGAAGTCCACATCACTTAATCTTGGGTCCGGAAACCAAAACTACACTTCTGTATGAACAGTACAGCTACTGTCCCGAAATTCCCAGAATATCCGGATATATGTCGGGGCCATATCCGGATATCCATATGCGGATATCATATCCGGATATCCACACCGGATATGCATATCCGGATATCATATCCGAATATCCATATTCGGATATCTCAAGGCCCATATCCGAATATCCATATCCGGATATCATATCCGGATATTTCGTGACAGAATGCAGTTTCTGTATTTCGCGAAGATATCCTTCCAAGGTTGTGTTTTTAACACACATCAACGTCCAAGCATGCATTTTTATACCCATTTAGGTGCATGTTCAGGTTGGATACTTATTTAACTCATTAACATGCCAAGACTCCACTTTTAACCATAAAAACTCATGATCAAAGGTGATAAAGCTTACCCAAGCTTAAAATTGAGAAAGGAGGTGCTCTTAGAGCTCACCAAACAGCTCCAAAAATATGACTTCAAGTGTACATGAAAATAGCATACCAAGATGGTTACTTTCTCTACCAAAATGACACCAAGAGACTTCCAAAACTAAGACCAAAGTCCCTCCAAGAGAACCAAGAACTCAGCCCCTTAACTTCCCCAAAACAGAGGTCAAAAATCAGAAACCAAGGCCTCTCACCCAACTCAAGGTTGCTCACACCAAGATATGTTGATTTAGAGGAAGAACAATGGCCAAAGGTGCTCACTTTGGCTCACAAGAGGTGGAGGAGAGGTGGTGGCAAGGGTGGCAGATCACTCTCAGAAATTCTCACGTAGAGGATGTTAAGTTTCTGACCTAGAAACTTGTGCCCAACTATATATATCTAATTAGTTTTAATTGCACTGTAATAGCGCTAATTGCTACGCTTAGCAATTTAATCCCAAATTTAGGATTCTGAACCTACTCATTTTTCTAAGATTTGTCATATTTTTATTTTATTTTTCATAGCACCTTTCCGATACGCGCTTTTACATAGCCAGTATCCGTTCTGGCACCAATTCTCATTATTCCAACTTGAAACTTGTTTTACTAGTCTGTATATTATTCTAGGAATATTCTCATACTCATTATTATTTTCCGGGGTACTTCATCGGTACGCATTTATACCGAGGAGCAGAACTGGTATCTGCATTTTTCGTCCAAAAAATGACTTTCAACATTTATAACCATTTACTATAATTATTTAAGCCCCATCATAATTATTAGGGTCGATTATGGAATTATTTCTTAATTCTCATATTTATTTAATTAATTTCCTCAATTAACGGTGCAGGTTCTTACAACAATCGCATATCTCAGATTGAACACCCACAATCGCGCAATGTCAAACCGAGATGGGTAGAGAAACGAATTGGGTTCAAAATGAGGCACAAGTCCTCAAGAATCAACCATGGAATCCTCAACCCTTGGGTTTATTAAAGAAAAGAAAAGAGAGAAAGGATGAAAATTATATTAATTTTAAAATTGTAAAATTCAAATTCAAACGAAAGATGATCCAAAAGGTCCATACTCTCGCTCTTTTAACATCTAATCAAGTTGGGCTTCAGGCTCTACAAATCCAACCTAAAATAAAAGGAAACAAAACAGAAATAATGACTCTGAGCCTCATCTACATTGAGTTCAAAATTACGACTTAGTCCATTTTAACTAAAATTCCAGAATCACTAACTTGGGCTTCAATTTCGACCATCTTCCTCTTCGAATTGGGCTTTCTTGTCTTCATAGAATTTGTATCCCTCTGAGTTATATTTAAAACTCAATAAGAACAGAGTCAATTGGACACCTATCGAGTGAGACATGGTTAAAATACTAGAGTAACGTAAAGCTGAAAATTAAAGACGAAAATAAATTAAACCAAATAAAAAGCCTAAAATCTAATTTGACCCAAAAGACCATTGTTTAACTCCGAATAATCCTAAAAATACTAACCAAGAGTAGCAAATAAGTGCAATAAAATATTAATTATCAAATTCCCGCTCACTTATCTTTTTGCACTCCTGAGCAAAATTAAAATTCAAAAAAGACCAAAGAAATAACAGCAAAGACTAAAGGACTAACCTATCTTTTCTAACAATTGCCAAGCATACAAAAGAAGAACAAAGATCACAAGCTTTAATAAATAAACCAATCAAGGAAGAATTTCTATAATCTCAAATCACAAAACCTAGTAATCTCAATTGAAAATGCTAATTATATAAAATGGTCTCTCACAAGATGCTCTCAATTACTCTCTCAAGTGTATTGGGTAGTTAATTGTATCACTCAAATCTACTCCAAAAAATTATCCTACAATAAGCTTGCTCAAGTTCTACTTCTTCGCTGCTAATAACAAATGACTTAACAAATCAAGAGGGCTTTATTTAAGATGGTATTGGGGCATAGGTTAAGGTATGGATGAGTATGGAAAAGAGAGGTTAAATAACCAAGAAGTTTAAAAGAGCATTAGTCAAATAAAATCTAAATCAACGATACATAACTGAAATAAAAAAAATCTTAGTCCTATGTACCATTTATAACTTATTCCCAAGCCTAGAGCTCAAAATTTATTCGGCACGTTTTTCAGTGCAACTGTATCGCTGTATTTTACCTGGTAAAAATACTATTCATCAAATTTCCAAAAACTTGCCTAACCACTTAATTTTTCGTTCTGAATCCTTTTTCAGGGTTATTTTTTTTATTTGAGACCTTCTACTCACTTTTTCATTTCCTAGTGTTACGTTTTTGGCAATTTACCGTTTTACCCTTTTTACGTATTTTGACTCCGAATTCAGGATTTTCACTAATCCTACCCTTTACTCCATATTTTAACCATAATTATCTGTTTTGGAATTACGGGGTGTTATAATATGTATGGTTTCTTTGTGTTCTACACAAGATGGATTTCCTTGTGTGATGCATGTCCAGTGCTGTACTGCGTAACTCGTGCCAGGATATATAAGGCATATTACATGCCCAGTGGCATGTTGCATATGATCTGGATAAGTCGTGCCCGGTGGTGTGCTACATGATATATGTTTTTGGTATGTTACAAGATGGAGTTTCTTGCATAATGCATACAGTATAGTATTCTAATCAATAGGACTGTACATTTATTGTGAGTTTTCCTAAGACAGTATGTTGACCCGAGGATTGACCAAACGAGATTTATATCTCTCCCCATGTGGAGATTATTGGATTAATGTGTTGTATGATATATATGTATATTGTATTATGACTGGTTTGTTGTTATTATGCCTGAAGTGAACTTTGGGGTGGAGGAGTCCCTCAAGATCCCCTAGTTTACTGAGATGTTTATCTCACCCCATGCAGAGATTATATATCAGGCACATTTAATAGATGTGTGTGTGTGTGTGTGTGTGTGTGTGTGTGTGTGTGTGTGTGTGCGCATACGTCAAGGTGTAATTCATTTTGAAGAGTCATGTATTACATGTAGGACTTAGGGTATGATCATTGATATTTTGATATTGTATAGCCCTTGATGTATATTTTGATAGGGACTTTGATCATATGGTTTATGTAAGTCCTAAGGCATGTATTATTTTGAAGGACATTGATGCTATATTTCATTATCATTGGAGATTATGACATTGATGTAATCATGGACTTGTATATCTGATGGAAGGGCTTCCAAGCCTATTTTGAGACGTGTAGCCTAAATGATGGACAACAATATATAATTGAGTAGTTATGCATGCAAAATCACTAGTTGAGTTGATAACTTGATAATCAAGTAATAAAAAGGATAATGGCTTGAAAGAAAAGAAAAGACCATAATTTGTAACTACGCTTAATATCATACGTAATGATAACATACCAGTACGTAACGAGGTGTTACATTTTATGGTATCAAAGCAGTTCCTTAGGGAAACTTGTGAATAGTTCTATTATTTGAGCTGCTTTAGGAATTCATTGTGATTATTACATGTGTGATCACTGAATGTGGGCCTGATCAACTCATTTCTTTGTGTAACGTGTGTAGTATCATGGTGAGAGCCCGAGGCGACACTGAGGCAAACAATGCCAATGCTCAGTCAAATCATAGTCTGGCTGATTTGATGAGACCACACAGTAATAAAGAGGAAACCAATGCTGGTGTATAGCTAGATCCTATGGCAGCCACTATAGAAGACATGCAGAGGGAAATGACTATAAATCGACAGGCTAATGAGTTCCTGATGAAGAATAGTCAAGATGCTATTATGGCAAATCATACGGTGATGAATGAGCTTAGGGTTATGCGAGATGCCCGAAATGAGAACATAATTCCTACTCCTCAGCATATTTCTGCCCTTAAAGGAGATGCAAGTGGTAGAGCAAGTAATACTAAGGTGGAAGCCATTCACCACACTGTGGGTGCTAGTGGTGGGGCTAGCCAAAAGGTTTCTCATACTTTGTCTCAAGATGAGGAGGATGAGGACCAAGAAGCTAATGAAAGAATATTATCTGCATTTAGAAAGCATAAACCCCCATCCTTTGATGAAGGCTTTGATCCATTGGTGGCTACGAAATGGCTACAATCCATGGACAAAATCTTTTGAGTCATGAGAAGCCGTTGACCCAAAGAAGCGGTTAGATTTTGTTTATATACTTGAGGGTGAGGCACATGACTGGTAGACCAACACTTTCGAGCGCATGGAGATGGAGAGTCAGGAAATCACCTGGCCAATGTTTGAACATCTGTTTCTTGATACATATTGTTAGCATATGGGTGTCCTAGAGACAATCTTTTGATTAAATAAAAGACACTAGATGTAGAACTTTGTTTGTCGCAAATAAATGAAAGCACTATTTATTCAGTTTCATATTGTCTCGATATTACTGTTAATATTATATGAACGAACTGGATAAACCCCTTGGAATAGAACAGGTATCTCTTGAGTATCTGTGATGAGATCACGATCATGAGGATTCAAGGATATTGCATGTCTATTCCTAATTATATGTTCCTAGTCTAGAGACACTGAGTTTGGGGATCAGTGATCTCGAGTAAAGACTAGTACGACTTATCTACTTGTATATGGATACAAGGTAAAGACCTCATGAGCTGCAGATATGGAGATATCTTAGCTAAAGTCGTGGGTGGACCTATAAGAGTATAGCTCGCACTGAACAGACCCAAAAGAGACTCTATGAGGAAATCTCACAGATAGTGTCATTAGAGTAATCTCTTTATGTTTGGGTATGTCTTTCCTTAGACCAGAAGTTATTACCTAGACTGTGTTCTTGAAGGCATGTTTTGATTGTATGCCTCGTCTGCCTGAGACATGGAGACTCATAGGTATACTGTTGGGCGTGTCCTTAAAGGGCACAGGGCTAGGGTAATAAGCTGAAGGAATTCGTCAAATCTCTGTGAGAGGTTAGGTTATCTGTAAACCGGAGAAATCGGGATGACATTTACAGGGACTCGGGAATCTATTCATAGTAAAAGAGATCATGAGATGATCTGCCTTTAGAGTCAGTAAATTGAAGATTCCCTATTTCGAATAAAGCTTACCCTAAACCGCAGGGGTTGATACATTTCCTTACCCTAGGTTAATGGGAAGATAACCGAGACGAAGGGAAATACATACGGTAACCAAATATGTGCAATAGGTTGATCAAGTCATTAATCTGACTAGTTCTGGAGCAACAAAGCATTGCTAGTGCTCTGTGTTGTCATTAATTGGGTTGTGGGCTTGTTGGGCCCAAGCCCGGTTATGTCAGAAGCTAAGTTGGACCTAATGGGTCACACACTAACACCTTGTAGTCATGATGGACTAGCTTTAAAGGTATTGGCCTAATAATGGTTGTTAGCCCAAGAAGCTGTTTGGAAGCCCACCTAAATGGGTGGGTGGTGCATGGAGTTTATTAATGGGCTTGGATAGTCCAAGCCATTACTAATTAATTTAATTAGTTAAATTAATAATCAAATATTTGAATTTCGAATTTTGAATTTGAAATTTGAATTTTGAAATTTGAATTTAGAATTTGAATTTCGAAATTCGAATTTTGAATTTAAAATTTGAAATTTGAAATTTGAATTTTGAAATTTGAATTTGGATTTGAATTTTGAAATTCGAATTTTGAATTTGAAATTTGAAATTTTGAATTTTGAATTTGAATGTTTGAACGTTTGAATTCAAGTGTTTGAATTCGAATTTGAATTGGTTTTGAAAAGTTGTTTCATAACAAAAGGATAAGACGGGATCTTATTGGAGCATATTCCTTGGATCAAGAAGCATCTTTGGAAGCACTTCTTTGGCTGTTTGGTGCGCAAGTTTAAGTGATAAGAATGTCATCTTATCACTTAAAACAAACCTCCATTCAGATTTGGTGGTTGAGGGAATCAGTGGGTGAGTTGATTCAAATTCTGAATGCAACTACTCAATATATTTGGACTCTTTCTAGGGCTGAATTATGCGCATGAAAAGTATATACTATATGATAGTTTATGAATTTAAGTTTAAATTATTTTGAACTTAATTTCATGTGGATAAGATTGGAGGTTGTTAGCAAAATTAGTTTTGCAACAGCTCCACCTTATCCTCCCTAATCCATGCGCAAATTTCAAATGATTTTGAAATTTTGTTTTCATTTTGAATGATTTAAATCTCTCCTCCTCTCCAAGTGTGCGCATGACTTGTTCCTCACCTTAGGGTTTTGTGAAAACCTAGCCAACTCTCCTCCATCTATGCACCATTCTGTAGGGTAGTTCACTACACCTTTCCAAACAGAATACCTAGCCTCCACCTTCACCACTTGTGCGCATAGCAAGCCTCTCTGTGGTGTTCATCTGGTGGCTTTCAAGAAAGGGTTCTTGCATCATTGACGAACGGTGGTGTGGATCACCATTAGAGGGTTTGAACCCTTCAAGCCTGACATCTGATCTCCCTGACTGATCAGGCCAAAAACAAGGTAACATCATGCTGTCTTAAAGCATGAACCTATGTGTGCATGTATGTTCCGCAGTAAAAATTTTTGTTTTACACCTTACATGCATCGGCCTTCAAAGGCCAGTTTACTTTCACATAATTCCCTAGAGAGGCTAGGAAAAGGAATCAAAATGAATTTAAAGAGCTGAAACAGGGATCCATGACTGTGGAGCAATGTTTGGAAAAGTTAAATGAGCTGATAAAATCTGCTAATTATGGCAGGGCATTGCCTACTCTTGAAGACCAAGCTTCTAAATTTGAATGGGGACTTAATGAAAAGATTGCTAGGAAAGTAGTTAGCAGTAGATCTAAAGATTTCACCACTCTAGTAAAGCAATGCAGGAAGGTAAAGGATGTCTGTAGTGTACCCAAGAGTAAGAAACCTTCTATTATTCAAGGATCCAAACCTGATAGAACAACTGGCTCTACCTCTTGGAAGCAAAAACAGTTTGAGAATAAAAGGAAGAAATTGCAAGTTAGGCAATCGTTTGATAAATTCAAGAAAACAAGTAATCAGAGGAATATTTTTGAAAATGCAATTCCTCCAAATTGTGCAGGCTGTAGTAGAGACCATTGCATACAGTGTTCCTCTGGCCAGTCGATATGTTATAAATATGGCAAGTTTGGCCACTACTCTCATTAGTGTCCTCAGCGGGATATGAGCATTCATACTGCTCAAGCTATTGTTATTCCTGCTGCTAATGATTCTCAAACTATTGGCCGAATCCACATTATGGATCTACTATTCATTTTCATTGATAATTATGATGTTAATGTTTTATTTAATTCAGGAGCTACGAACTCTTGTATATCAGATTTTATGGTTGTTTGGCTAAATCTAGCTATATATAAGCTCTCTCCCCCAATGAAAGTTGTAACGGCTACTAGGGAGAAGTGTAGTACTTCACATATGCGCAATGATGTTGCATTCAAATATGAGGGCCGAGATTACGTAATTTTATCTGTTTTTCCATGATTGGTCTGGAGATTATCTTAGGTATGGACTGGCTGTCAATGAATTGTGCCATGATTGACTGATGTGGAAAGAGAATAGTAATGGAATGTGCTTGGAGAATACTATGAATTGTGCCTGGTACAACACTTATTGCCATGGAATGCTTTCTCTCTTACTCACTTTAGTGAGCGAGGCAGCGAGGGAACATAGCACCTTGGTAGTAGCCGCTGTCTTGAAATTAAATTGCTCACTACATTGCTCCTTTTAGCTAGCAGTGCAGCGAGTAAAAGCAAGTTGTTCGTTGAGGAGCTCGCTTGAGCGAGGGGCTCAACAAGCAACATAGTTGCTGAAAATGAGAAATAAGGTTGTGGGGGTATGGAAATGTCATAGTAATGTCTAATAGGACTTGTATGATATGTCTAAGTTAGGTTTAATTATTTCACGAAGTTATTGTGTTATAATTACATTTTTGGTTTATTTTAAATATGATACTGATTTTAATTGGTATTGAGCAATATTAAAAAGAAAAAATTTAGTCGTATTTTTAATTAAACTAATTAAACTAATGTGATTGTAACTTGATTTAATATCATAAATAATAATAACATATCAATACGTAACGGGGTGTTACCAAAAGGGAAAAGACTTAGTGAGTGTGAGTATATAAAACGGCAGAAATTTTAGTTTCAAAGTAGCGTGAGTCTAACGCCAAAGACTTGTGAGTTTCTATATCCCATCACAAATTCACAAATGATAATCACAAGAAAATTGACCCACTAAGTGTTGTGGCAGGCAGACATAGAAACCTGTAAACATATCATTTGACTATGATGTAAATATCAGTGCTACATTTACATTTTAGGAACTGCTGTTTTGGCATTGTCATTCTGCTGGTCATAATGTGTGATTTAGGAGTGCAAACCGGATATTCCATGTTTTCCCATTAATGGGTCTAACTTGTTTTATCATTACAAAGTTTAAGACTATCTTATTTACTGAAATACCCCTTTTTTAGAGGCCTAACTTGACTTCTTTTAAAGTCTGATGCGATCTGAAAGTTTATTTAAAAGTTTACTTTACATTTGGGAGCGTTTGGTACAAGATATTGGGAAATTGAATATTTCTAAATTTTTTATTTTTAGATATTATTTTAAACTGAATTTTTCTATCATATTTCTGAAAATTATAATTCTCGGATAAAAAAAAAATTTCTTCTACCAAACACCTTAAGGTATGTATACAAAGGGTAATATGCCTCTCTTGTTACTGAACCTAAATTTTTCCTTCTGATATATAAAAAAAGGGAAAATTTATTTTTATGTTGCATAAGAGTAGTTTTATCTCCTACACACTCATCAAAAATCGTAACATTTATTTTTCTTTTCTTTTCTTTTTTATGTAAATGGTGGGTTCCACCATATATGTGTCACAACATGAGAGAATATCTCTCTTTCAATATAAGATTAAATGAACCCATAAAAAAAAGGTGTCATCTCATTTTTTTATTGTTTTTTTCCCTAAATGGTGGGGCCCACAAGACTTTTATATAAGCAGCATAACAAAATATACTTCATGTTCCATAAGAAAATATAACCCCATATATAAATAAGAGGAGGAATATTCTTACTACCAAAATTTTTAACTATAAACTTACTACCTATCTAATTACTATTAGATCAATATTTTCTCTTTTTTTCAAAAACTTTTTAACATTTTCTCTTTGATTCAATAGTGATTAAATAAATAATAAGTTAGTAGTAGAAAATTTTAGTAATAAGAATATTCTCCCTCCATAAATAGATTCATGTTTGTCTTCAAACATACTTGCACATGCCACCAGATTTTCAAAGGGATCTTGAACGTGCATAGAACTGCACCCACCTTTGCCATGGAAGACTTACTCAAACATAGTCTTCCGAGTCTTCTCGCCATTTCCGCAGGAATGATGGGGTAGAGAAAAATAAAAAGGAACGCAAACAAAGAAAGTCATAAAGTAAGTGAACAAAATAAGATAGTCAAAATTGGTACCACTATCATACAACTGTCTGCATTGACGTGATTTATTTTTAAAAATTATAACATTTGAGCTGACCTCTCAAACCTTCAAATAATAATATATTACTTTTTGTAAATTATACATTATGATTATTTTATCTATCCTGTTTTTTTTTTTTGGTTTCCCAAATATCCTCCGGCCGACAGTCAAAGACTAATTCTTTCGAGACGTGAGATCATATTAAATGTGTACATCTCTTCCAATAAAACATTTTCCATACGTATGAACAGGGATCGAACCCCTGCCAACATACTTAAAAAACTCAACTATCTACCAACCGTGACTTTGTTGGTATCTATCTTGTTTTTTATATGTTTAAGTTAATGGAAAGTGAAAATATTGCAACAATTGAAAACATATTACAACTTAAAATATTAAAAAAAATATAAGCCGAGGTTGGGAGCTCAGAGATCAGGGCTTTTAAAATAAATTATTTTCAAAGAGATCATTTAATAAGCTCAAACATGTATTATATATTCTTAAAACAAGTCAAGTAAAATCAGATTTTAGGCCAGAGACCGTAAACTCGTGACAAGCCGCTAATTGATTTACACCCCTAGTGGATAATTGGGCAAAGAAAACAGATACAAATACAAGTCCTGAATATTAACTAATCCTTTCTCAAATATCAGAATACTTGAGTAATACCACTTTGGGAGGAGTTTAAAATTGGAGTCGCCACAAATCGGATTAGTTGCGAAGCAATGAACCGATTGAATATTTCCAAAACATTTCTAATCAAAGCAATCACTGCTGTTTGATTTGACAACTCCTCTGGCATCATTTCATTTCCCTCCGTCAAGAAGGGAAAATTAGTTTGGTGATTATGGCCTTGAATACAGGCTTTCAGAATCCAAACTCTGTATAATTAATCTTTCTCAAGGAATTAATAAATGTTTCATCTTGCAATTATTAGAAGGGATCAAGATACATTATTGAAACCATTGGAATGAATTTCCTTCAATAAGATGGTACAGATTGGTGGTTGTGTGAATAATTTTGAGATGCTTGAGCATAAATTAGCATCTCAAAATTATTGATTTTAATTGATGTTTATAGAAATATTGTTTTATGGAATTTTCTGTGCACGGCATATCTGGAATCATTGGGATAATTTTATTAAGGTTTTGAAAACCCAAGTTTCCTACTGAGTTTTTTGTATCTAAATCACAATTAGTTTCGAATGCATTTGAGATTGACGAGTAGTATTCTCAATTTTCTTTTTGTAGCCGTGTTAGTTACACTGAAGAATAATGCATTTGAGCATGGGGTAAAGTGGTTTGAATGGAAAAAATCAAACATGTGAGCGCAAGCGTGAGTGACGGCAATTGAGTGAGTGTACAAAACAGGCTCGATCCTAACGGCAAAGAGACTTCTGAATTGGTACATCGCATCACAAATTCACAATTCACAAATGGTAATCACATTATGATTACACCACAATGACCCACTTAGTGCTGTGCCAGGAAACCTGTGAACCTTATAAGGGCAAAAAGAGAAAATAGAAAAGGAGAACTCTGGAATTTTATTTTTCCTTTAATTTTCACTGTAATATTATTTGACTATGATGCAATATTGAATTTGTTCGGATCCAAGAAATATTAATTAATATGGGATTTATGGAGTAGCCATGTCTATTGTTAGGGTTGTGCAAAAACCAGTTAACGAACTGAACTTCAACTTAATTATTTTTTAAAAACCATGAACTAAATTGGTAAAAAAATTAATTCAATAATCGAACTGATTTTGTTTCACTATTTTTTTTTCTCTTATTTATTTATTAAATATTTTTTCTTTATTTTAATTTCTATAATTTTAATTTTATTTTATTTTTCCTTTTTTCCTTTTTCTCTTCCATATTTTTTTATTAATTATATTTATTTTAACTTTATTTTTAATTTCTAATAGTATTCATCATTTTTTGTTTCTTAATCTTTTTTCCCTCAATCTTTTCATTTGGGTTCATAATTAGTTTTAAAAACCAGTTCTAAGCTATATTGACCTCTTTCAAAAAAAAAAAAAAAATCAATTCTCCAAACTGAATTGTTATTTCCAGTTTAGTTTATTTCAAAAATCAAATCGAACTAAACTATGCTCATACCTATCATCAATGCTCCATTGAATGGGGTGATTTGTACGCAATGATTAAGGGAGGTTAGGGTTTTAGAGGTTTAAAGAGGTGGGAAAGTAGATGGCTCGCTAGTCGCCTTGCCTTTGAGATTGTGCTAAAAAACTCTGCCCGCCGGATCGATTATATATGTTTTACATTAAAAACAAAAAAATAAAGAAAAAAATCCAAAAACTCAACTGACACGTTGGCGGGCTAAACGGATTGGCAAGTAATAAAACTCAGCCCGCCGCGTCGAGCCCCTTTTCACGGCCCTAGGTTTAAGGTTGGAATTTACCTTATAATGAATGAAGTCCATAATTTTTCAAATCCCTTGGAGCTATTATATGAATCCTCATCAGAATTCGACAACTCATAGATAATTTAAGATGAGTAATTAATTCAATGCATTATATACAAGGTAACAATTCCTAGCAAGTCTTTGTAAAACTTCTTTATCATATTTCCCAGTCAACTTCATCTTAGAAATCGACACATACAAAATGCAAAACAGAAAGAAGAAAGGGAAGAGAAATTGGACATGACAATTTATCTTGTTCACCCAATGTAGGTTACATTCAATTTTTTTGTACTATATTCATCTCATCAATCACTCGGTTTATAATGGAATATAAATAGGATTTAGAAAAATCCTAACAATTATTCATGAGTCCAAACTCAAACTACTAAGAAAAAATATAAATACAATGACTCAGTAATGAGTCAGAGGCCCACAATAATACCAAATATTTACATGCTCGGGGCACTGCCCACTGCACCCTCGTCGGGATGGTTCCCCAGACTCCCGCCCGCTCACGTGATAGCGAGACTCTAGTTGATTTTTTGTTTACCCTGCCAATTAACAATGAATCATACCCAACATTCTATGTCGTTGTTGTGTTTTGGAACGTAGTTTGTTCCAATAGGGTCCCTATCATAATAAATATGATAATTAGTATTCCGCGCAAGTTGAAGGTTTCACTAAACCAAGATGAATTCTATCACATGTATTTACTTATAAATAGTGAAGGAGATTAAGGACTTCACATAACAGCCGAACTGAATCATAATATAGCTGAGAAATGAGGTTGGCTTTTATATTGAGTTCCCTTTTCTATTTTGTGGCATTGCTGATTCAAAATCAAAGATGTCACGGCTGCTTAGAGAAGGAGAGAATGGGCCTGCTCCATATCAAGGCTTACATCCTAGCGCATGGTAGTCAGGATCATTACAATGGATTGGATTCATGGGTTGATGACAGAGGCAGCAATTGTTGTTATTGGAGCAGAGTCAAATGCTCTAACATCTCAACTGGTCACGTAACACACCTCGACTTTTCTAACTTACACACTTTTGGAATGTTAAACGTTTCAATATTTGGACCATTTGAAGATTTGCTCAGCCTCGACTTCTCTAACAACGATTGTGAAGGCTGGATTGGCAATGAAGGTTTCTTCGTTCCTATGGGCCATTCTATGCTTATATACTTCTTCACATTGGTTTCTTTATTGCAAATTTAAAAATAGAAAAATACTACTCTCATTTTACATGAAATAATTATCTCATGTTATCTCGCTTCGAAAATCTCACCCACTTTTTTTTTTTTAATCCTTTAATGGTGGGTCCCACGTGGCTTCTCTATATAATATGAGAAAACTACTCTCATATAAAAATGAGAATAACATTTCCCTTAAAAATAAATAAATAATAGACACATTTTTTTTTTTTTTTGACAAAATGTTGTGCAGCAAAAGATAGGGTATCACGCAGCATGTTTGAATTTCTAACACCTTGTTTCTTTTGAAGGATTTCCAAGATTGAACCATTTGGAGACCCTAGACCTTTCAGGAAACTCTCTGAATAACAGCATCTTGCCAAGTTTGAATAGATTGACATTGCTAAGAACTTTGAAGCTCGGTTCCAACAATATTGATGATTTTAAAGGCATGTATCTTTAACTCTATTATTTTTCATTTTTTTATTGTGATTACCAACGATGGATCACGGTACTTTGTTTTCCTATATGATAAAGGGTATTTTGTTCTCTCTATTTTTTCTTTTTTTCCTACTTTTATTTTATTATTATTATTTTCTTTTTATGTTTCCTTGCCACAGATTTTTTCAATTATAGACATTTGGGACTGCAGGACCTAGGTTCCAATTCTATGAAGGGTTCCATAGATGACAGAGGTACTTGCCCATTACTATTGTTCCTGCTTATTTGAATTTAAACAGGTCCAAACATTATTGACTATTAGTGTTGGGAAAAAAAAAAAAAAAACTAAATACACAGTTCCAAGCTTTTTTTTTTTGGTGAAAACAGTTCCAAGCTTTTAATACATGACTTTATTTTATTTTATTTTTTGATTACAAATTCAATTGTGTATAAAATAAGTTTCGCATTACAAAGGCATCGACTCAATAATGTTCACATAAATAAAAGATTTGTGAATATAATGTTTTAAGATTTTAAGTTAAAATACAGGAATTAGTATTTCTCATCACGTCGTATGTATGAGATAATTTTATCTTTTACATATACATAAAAATTTTGTGGGACCCATATTTTGTGGGACGCATTTTTATGTGTTTGCAAAAAATAAAATTTTCTCCTGAAAAACATTAATCCCTAAATTATTGTAACAAACTCTTAAAATGTGGTGCTTGCTAGCTAATTTAGTAAGAGGGATATCTCCGATGTATTTTATTATCAAATTTTATACATTTTGTTTTTATTGCATAAAAATGTTTAGTTCAACATTTTACTTTTTAATATAGCAAGAATTTAAAATGTTACCATGGCTTTATATTTTTGTTGTAATAGAGCACACAATTTTTAAATAACAACGATGATAACCTTCATGCCATTTGCTAAATTAAGTATAGCTCAAAATTCATTAAGTATAACTTGGTTTCCAGAGTCACCATGTAGACAAACTTTATCTCTTGCGAGGAAGTATAAATTTTATGAAAAGGACATTTTTGCCCAAAATCACACAAATTAATGGATGGTCAAGCTTGGGCAAGTGGAGGTATAGGAATAGGAGACCCAAAATATATGTAACAGAAAAACATTAAAATAAAATTTTACGATATGAAGAAGACTTGAGATCACACATATTCTATTTTCTTTTATTAATTTTTTATATATCTTTCCTTTACCCCAAACTCCCATCTTCAAGAGCAGTGAGATGAATTTTTTCGAACTCATGCTCGTCTTCCACTTTTCCATAAAGGCTTGTTTGGGAGTCACTTTTGAGAGGGGAAAAAAAGAAAGGACAGGGATTTATTTAAACATTTCATTATTTGTAAGTTTAAAAAAACGGAAAAATGTTTGTCATTTTAAATGATATAAAATGATGTCATTTTAAGATAGATAGACACAAAATATCATTTTTTATTTAAAATTTAAATTAAAAAAATCACTTACTCTCTCCCAATGATTTTCATTCCTTGGGTCTATCTCTCTCCTAAAATGACATAACTTATGTCATTTAAAATGACAAACCCCAAACCCTTAAAAAAATGGGGGAAGAGAATTAGGGATTTTTGTAAAATACTCCAAAACCCCTCTCACCCTTAAAATTAAAGTTCCCCCAACTTGGGGGGTTTGAGGGAGAAAATATTAGAAATTATTTATGCACCCTTAGCATTTAAATGTAATTTTTAGATAAGTTTGAATCATTTTTTTAAATGTCACACTACTAGAAAACTCCAAATTCCAAAATACACACAGATTTTATATGTAGAACATATTTTGTCCAAAATAGTAACCGAATTTTCTACACAAGATCATATTTCGTTGAAAATGGAGACAAAAATTTCAGTAGAAAATAAAGAAAAAATTAGAGATGGAATTAAATTTAGTCATAATCACTTACATAAATTTTTTAATAAAATAAAATTATTTATTGAATCTAATTCCGTCAACATTTCGACGAAAAATGTTTTCATCAAAATTATCGACGCAACAATTTCTATCAAAAAATTTTGACAACAAATATTTTAGTCGAAGATTTTGACGTAAAAAAAAGTTGTCAAAAATTTTGACGAAAAAATATTCCGTTAAAATTCTTCAAAGAATCTAAATTTCGTCGAAAATTTCAACGAAAACACTTTCTTCAAAACTTTCGACGGAACACATTTCTATCAAAAAATTTCAACGGAAAACATCCCATCCAAAATTTCAACAAAAAAAATTTCGTCAAGTTTTTTCGTTGAAACTTTCGACGAAAACATTTCCGTCAAAATTTTTACGGAAAACTTTTTCATAAAAAAATTGAAAAAAATATACAAAAAAAAAAATCTTTCAAAATTCTTGACGTAATCTGAATTATGTCCAAAGTTTCGACTGAAAAAATTCCGTCAAAATTTTTGATAAAAAAAATATTTCCATCGAAATTTTTTACGGGACATATTTCCATTGAAAATTTTAGACGGAAAATATTTCCGTCAAGAATTTTGATGGATAAACATTTCATTAGAAATTTCGACAGAATTTTTTTTTCCGTTGAAAATATTAAAGAAACCTTTTCATCAAAAAATTTGACGAAAATTAATTTCGTCAAAAATTTTGGACGTAGTTGTTTGAAAAGTAGATAAATATTTTTTTAAATATAATAGTTATATTAATTTTTTTTTAAAAGTTAAAAAGGTAAAAAAATCTCATTAACCATCAATTTTGTTCCCTTATCATATTTTCAACTCCCAAATTAGGGAAGGAAATACCTTTCAATTTCTTTCTTTTCCTTCTCCTCTTTCTCCTTTAAATCTCTTTCATTCTCTTCCCCTCCAAACTCTCAAACAAAATGAAATAACTTTAAAAATCCCTTGGTCACTACAAGAAATATGATTATTTGTGAATAAATTTAGTGTCGAATATATAATTTGTCACGAACAGTGGCGTAGCCACATGCAAACCAGCACGTGCATTGGCACCTGCTTGGTTTTTTTTTTTACTTATTATATATATTATATAATTAATTATAATTAACTAAGATAAAAGTTATAATTTGGCACCACCTAAATAAAAAATCAAATATTCAATATAAAACAACAACAAATCATCTAAATGCAAACAAATAATAAGGAACATGTATAGTATGGTTATTTTTGTGTTTTAACTTTTTTTATTTATTTTTTATCTGTATATTTGTTTTTTTTTTCTTTATTCTAAACAGTTATGTTATTTATTCTTACTCCTATTATTTTAAAAAATAAAGAATTCTAAACTTAATCACAAAAATAATTAGTTGATTTATTTCAAAATTTGGGCTCAACTAAACCAAATAAACCCATTTAAAATTAGGGAAAAAAATTTGTCCTTTTAAAGGAAACAAGGTTGTATCCTTTTAGTTTTTGATATTATATCTTATCAGTAAAACATAGTTATAATATGAAAAGGGAGAGGTTATACGTCTACCTAATTTTCTTACTACTTATTACTACCAAATCTTAATCGTTGATTTCTATCAATCTAACGGTTGTAATTTATGGGATCATATTTATTAATTAATTATTAATTTGCAATAAATTATAACCGTTAGATTGACGGAAATCAACGGTTAAGATTTGGTAGTAACAAATAGTAAGAAAATTAGGTAGTAAGTATAACCTTTCCCATATGAAAAATGGTTTTTTTTTTTTTTTCTATTTCCTTAGTCACTTCAGCTGACGTGAAGAGAAAAAAAAAATAACTTTTCATGTTATAACTGCACCTTATCGGTAAGACATAGTGTTAAAAACTAAAAAGACATAATTTATGTCCTTTAAAAGAACAAACACTTAACCCTTGAAAGTAACAATCATGAAAACAAATGAGTAACAGGACTACAATTATGGAATATGAAAGTCCATTGAACTATTGTGTTTTGAGTTATTGCACACACAAAAATTAGTCAAAAACTTAATTCCCAAATGTAAAAACTTTTCATCGTGCTTATGGCTGTTCTCTAACGTGAGATATTGAAAATTTAAGGAATAGAGATAATGAAAGAGGAGACGAAGGACAATGATTATTATACATAGAATTATTATATTTTTGTGTTTTCATATCTTAAGATAATGTTTGGTTCATCACTTATTATATTGTGTGAGAAAAATGAAATTCTTATATTTGAAATGTTTACCGAAAAGATTAGTGCATTTTTATATGTTTGTTTTGATATATAATCAACGACAATTGTTCATTTGAATTTTCAATATTATATGACATTATTTAGTACATAATTTAGATAACTATGTTAGAATTCATAGTAATTCCCAATAAATTTGTGTAATTATAATAAATATTTTGATAATTTAATATATCAAGTTTTTTGGCACCACCTAGATTTTGGGGCCGGCTTTGCCACTGGTCACGAATGATATATTATTTGTGTCTAAATTTTATTTTGTCACAATTGTTATTTTTAATTGTGATAAAATTATAAATTGTTACTATAATTTCATTAATAATGACAAATATATATCTATCACAAATAATTTGTCACTAATATAAATTATTAATTAAGACATCTTTTTTCTGTTTCTTTGACACAGATTTTGTCAATTTTAGTCGCCTGGAAGTACTGGACCTAAGCTATAATAGTCTCAAGGGATCCTTAGATGCTGCAGGTACTTATCATTATTGTTGCTCTCGCTTATTTGAACTGAAATATATACTTCCATTTCCAATATATATATATATATATATATATATATATATATATATATATATATATATATATATATACTTCCAAATATAATTGGTTACCTCTATTAAAAAAAATAAAAAATTGGATTTCTTCGTGTATAATTTAATGTGTACTCTCTCGTCTCAACTCACAGGTCTCCTGAAATTGGAAAGGTTGAAAGTGTTACACTTAACTCGGAACAATATGAACGACTCAATTGAAGGTAATATCAAACTAATCTCATACACACTAGTATATCGTTGGTTTGATTTTCGCATGCTTAAATGCTTCTTGAAATATTATTTTGGGAGAAATAGAATTAAGATATCTAAATAATTAACTTATTTTAAAATTTTCTTCGTAGAAGGTATCTTAAAAGTAATTTAATACACACATATATTATTTGCTTGGAAATATTATTTAGGGAAAAATATAATTGCAGCATGTTAATAAAAGACTTATTTAAAATATTTTGTTAAATATTTTTAAAAATCTTACAGTTGGACTCATGCTTTTAATTTTTTATTTATTTATAAGAATTGCAAAATAAGCTAATAACTTCATAATCTTTTAAAAACAACATGCAATGTTTTAATTATAAATCCTAAACTCAAAAAATATCTGTTCACAATGATACCTGCAATTATTATTAGAGTAAATATATTTTTGGGTCTCTAACAAAAAACATGATCCCTACTTTAGTCCCTTACAAAAAAAATTAATCTCGAGGTCCTTGATAAATTCAAAGGGAACCTATTTAGTTGAAATCGTAGTCTCTCACAAATTCGAAAAAGATCTACATTAGTCCCTCAAAAGTACTAAAATGGGTACACTTTGAATTTCTTAGAAACCTCGAAATTAATTTTTTTTTGTAAGAGACTAAAATGGAGACCATATTTTTTGTTAGGGACCCAAATAGGTATTACTCTTATAATTAATATTTATTCCTTAACATTTAGTGGCATGATATTATTTCTAAACAACTTTTCATTATAAGATTTATTCCTTAACATTTAGTGGCATGATATTATTTCTAAACAACTTTTCATACTCAAGGGGACTGTTTTCAAATAAGGATTTGCAATGCAAAATGTGACCAATATATATTATGACAGGACTTTGCAAAATGAAGGATCTTGTAGAGCTGGGTCTTAGCAACAATGAGTTTAGCGGTCCAATTCCAGGGTGTCTCGGCATATTAAGGAACCTCCAAGTCCTTGATCTCTCTCAAAATTTGTTCAGTGGCAATTTTCCATCATTCTCTAGCAATTACACATCTCTCGTGTACTTGTCTCTCCTTGACAATTACCTACAAGGACCATTTTTATTGAGCACTTTGGCTAACCATTCCAACCTTGAGATTCTATATATTAATTCTCAAAGTCCAAGTGCACAAGTTGAAACCGAAAAGACCCAATGGTTTCCTACATTTCAATTAAAATCCCTCATCCTTAAAAACTGCAACTTGAACAGGGATAAAGGAAGCATCATTCCCAGTTTTCTTCTACATCAGAAAGACTTGCAATATATGGATCTCTCCCACAACAAATTAGTTGGAGCATTCCCAAGTTGGTTGATACAAAATAACTCAAGACTTCAATTTTTCTATTTGATGAGTAACTCTTTTGTGGGGAACTTTCAACTATCCTCCATCAGACAAAACATGAGTTTCCTAGATATATCAAACAACAAAATCAATGGTTTACTACCAAAGGATATTGGTACTTTTCTTCCTGGGATATGGATTTTGAATCTATCCATGAACTACTTTGAAGGAAATATACCTGCATCAATTGGTAAATTGCAACAACTTACAATGTTGGATTTGTCTGACAATTTCTTCTCAGGTGAGTTACCTGAAGAACTAGCCACAAATTGGACTAACTTGCAAAGCTTGAAGCTTTCAAATAACTTTCTCCAAGGGAACATTCCTAAATTTCCTAATTTGTATGAGTTGTACCTCAACAATAACAACCTCAGGGGCACTCTCAAAGAAGTACTGGAAAATTTAAACAGTGAAGGACTGGCCATACTAGACATGTCCAGCAATTCAATCTCAGGTGAAACTCCCACTTCAATTGGGAAGTTTTCATCACTCATTATCCTCCTTATGGCAGAAAATCAATTAGAATGTGAGATCCCAATTGAGTTTTCCAACCTGACAGGCCTTTATATGTTAGATCTTTCACAAAATAAATTATTAGGGTCAATCTCAGGTATGAATCTTTCAAACATGAGATACCTCTATTTGCAAAAGAATTTTTTCTCAGGTTCTATAACTTTCACACTGTCTGAAGGATCAGAGCTAGTAACTCTGGACTTGAGAGATAATAACTTTTGTGGGAGTATTCCTTATTGGATGGATAAGCTGTCAAATCTAAGAGTGCTTTTATTAAGAGGGAACAATTTTCATGGCCATATCCCAATCCAATTATGTCAATTAAAAGATATCACCATTATGGATCTCTCACGCAACAAGATCAATGGCTCAATACCATTTTGCTTCAATAATTTGTCTTTTGGAATGGTAGAAAATTATAATTATGGCCCTATATTTCAAATCAAATGGTCAATGTTTACACCAGTAGAGCCAGACTTGTTATATTTCGGAACTTTCCTTGGAAGCAAAAATAGACATGGAAGCATTCTATTGGAGTTTTTGTGCATCCTATATAACAATACTCTTGGGGTTCATAATGGTGCTCTGCATAAATGCGCATTGGCGCATGGCCTTGTTTTATTATATGGGTAAGTTTATACGTACATGTTTTCCATCGTTTCCTCTGTATTGAAAAATATCAATAGTTGTGATTATTTGTTTTCCTATGTAGAACCTTTTTCTCTCCTTTTGGAAAGTTCCCTTTTTCACATTTTTGGGGAAGAAGAAAGAAGAACTCTAGTTTCTCTCATCTGGTTTTTTCTTTTATGTTTTTTTTTTTTTAATATTATTGCTTTTCCCTTCTTTTATTTTAAGGAAAATTCTTCATGCATGTCTATGTTTTATATAATAACCCTCACATGTAGTGTTGGATTTAATTATGAAGTAATAATTTTAATCATGAAATTGAGGAATAATTATAAGGAAAGTAAAAGAAAAACAAATAAAGTCACATGGGATGAAAAATGAGTTAAAATGACAGTTAAATGATAGAAATGCGGGTAAATAAAGTTACCCTAAAGTGAAAAGTAAAATTATAAATATTACCTTAAAAGTATTCTGGACTAGTGTGCAAAGTTTGGGAACGAATGAAGGTGTGTAGATAGATAAGATTTTACCCAATCAAAGTAACTTAAGTTTTTAAGTTTAGAAATAGCCCCACTTTCTTCTCCTCACGTGCGTTCCTTTTCCTTCTTCCCAGAAGCTCATTTCCATGGTTGAGAGCTTTGGATTTTTTTTCAAAAACCATAGCTCTCTCATTTCTCAACGAAATGCATCCGTTCCAAAGCCAAAACCGTTTCAAATCTTCTCCTCTTTCTAAATCATAGCTCATTTCCGGTTGGGTTTTATTGTGGAAAGAGATATCCTCATCCAAAATTTCGTGGGTTGTGTGTTTGGGTTGTTTGAGAGGTTCCCGCTCCATGGAAGCTTAAAAGGAGCTGCTCTCATCGTTTTAGGGTGTTGTGTGGTGAGTTTCCAACTCTTAAAACTCTATTTTCATGAAATTTTTGAATTTAGGGTTATGATGAATAGTGACCATCCGAAAATTGATATTTTAGGAGATTAATAGTGATTGGTTGTTATTGTTTCATGTTGTAGAGTTGATCCCAACGTTGTTTTGAGCAAATCCTACGGCTTGGAATCCACATTCGCTTGAGTTGGAGATTTGTGGATTTTTCATATTGAGGTAAGTCATGGTATGGATAGTTAGAGTGATTTGGACATGGCTCCCTTTGTTAAATATGCTTGGGATTGGTTTCCGTAAAAAGAAAAATTATGAAATGGTCGTTTAGGACACTTTGATAAATTGAAATAAAAACCAAGTGTAGGCTTCTTGTATGTGTAGTCTTGGAAATTTAACGTGGTAGACTGGTACATAGGAATACTGATTGTATTCACATCTTGGAACTAGGTTGTGACTTTGTAAAAGATCGTGACTCTGTGGACACGAGAATTATTGGAGGACATTGCTTGCCAGGTAAGCTTTTGGTCCTTGGGGTTAATCCCCCGTTTGTTCCACCAGACTCCGAGGGAGGATGGTAGTTTGATATGGTATGTTGAAAATAAATTGTTATATGTTGCATGTATATGTATGTATGTTTGTGTGCCACACAAGACGGTGTTTCCTTGTGTGAGGCATAAGACGGTGTTTCCTTATGCATAGTATGAGACGGTGTTTCCTCATACGGTATGTTGCAAGACGGTGTTTCCTTGCGTAATACATACTTGTTATATTCTCTGGCCAGTAGGATTATATTATTGCACACTGCATTGTCATACATATTCTGATGCATGCATGGATTTTTATACTGTGTTTATACCAGAAGTGAGCTTAGGGGTGGAGGAGCCCTCCAAGGGTCCCTAGCTTACTGAGGTAATTATATTATCTCACCCCGTGTTATGGGGATCACCATTTCAGGTACAGGAGCTGATGGTGCCGAGGCATCGCGTGGCAAGAGGCCAGATGAGAGATATTACTTGACATGATTGTCAGGGTCTTGTGGATACTT